>JBBPNA010000238.1:0-40156 GCA_038090555.1 Boletus subcaerulescens | reverse complement strand
GCAGGGATATTATGCTCCTGTTGCGGACAGAAAGAATCTCACCGTCCTGGCCAACGCGTACGTGACAGAAATAGTTACGAAGCAGGACCAAAACGGAAAGTTGGTCGCGACTGGCGTGAAATTTCTTCACGGCGAAGAACAGAAAGTTTGCGAGGTCAGGGCTTCGAATGAAGTCTGCCTCTGTGCAGGGTTGGTAGACTGGTGCATTCGCTTACACATAGACTGACTGGATTGATGCGACAGGGCTATCAAGTCACCTCAAGTAAGGTTCCAGTATCATATAGATGTACTTGTGTGACTCGAACGGGTTAGATATTGGAACTTTCCGGCATCGGTGACAGCGAGGTGCTCGCCAAAGCAGGTATCGAGGTCAAGCTCGAGTTGCCAGGAGTGGGAAGCAATGTCCAGGAGCACCTTATCACGGGCGTATCCTTCGGTAAGGATGAGTATACCATTTCCCGGGCTTGGTTTAATGCGACTCTACCCAGCTCTAAAGGCAGATGATTACGATGGCTACGAAATCCAGACAATGGATCCCCTTCTCAGGACGGCAGAAGCTTACGAGCAAAATATGAAATTATAGTATGTTGCCATTCGTTGGGCAGCTTGCGTCCGTGTTCATGACCATCATAGCCCACAAGGCAAAGGTCTACTCCACCTCTCTACCATCGGCATGGCATTCCTTCCGTTGGATGCAATCTCCAATAAGGCATCGAAGCTATACGAAGAGCTGAAGAAGGACATTGATGCCATCGAGATTTCCACTGGGCTCCGGAAGCAATACGACTTACAGCTTGAGCACTTGAGGAACCAGGCTCCAAGTCTCGAGATATTGGTGGTTCCTGTTCTTATCCCGCCTATCATAAGTGCGTGACACCCCTTTTTTGAGATGTAATTGACCGTTGCATTCGTGGCACTAATGTCGTTCTGCATCGCACTCAACGCCGCGTTTTCGAGGGGTACGATCGTATGCTTTCTCTATACACCGAAGTTCCATTCTCGCCAACGTTTGGAGTTCAACGTTGTCAACGTTCAACTATATTCTCGAACGACGTATGTTGTACACACAACGGCTGCATCAATATTTGGAGGTGAGTTGAATGTACCACCAAACTTGAAATAAATTGATAACATTTCGTCTGGAAGCAGAACTTCAAGTTTAGCCCACCAAGATGCATGTTAAACAAGTTTAGGTTAGCATTGATGCAGCCGTTCGAGGGGCTACGCGGTTCAAATCCCGATTCCGGGAAGCGACCCCTGAGCAACGACACTTCGTACCTCGCCCCTATCCCGCCGTGAAAAATGACAAGCTATCTGCTGTCGTGGATTCATTCGCTTGCATCCGCTGTCGAACGATATACACGTCGACGAAAGGACATCAACCAGCTGGAGGAGTTCAGGCGAGCGGTCTGGGGAAATCCAACAGTCTTTACGGTGAATAGAACACGTGAAGACGGCAAGTCTGTGGAGTACATAGACTTGGGCCACCATATCGGGGCGATGGAACACATTTCCGACGCGGTCCGTGAACGTTACATCCTGGTGGTGGAAGAATACTGCAACGCTATGTCCGAGTTCAGAAACAATATTCAGGACTATAAGAAAGGGGCGTATATCATTGGACAGCATGGAATAGGTGTGTATTGCGCAGTAGCTTGATGGACAATGTTGACCATGAGTTACAGGAAAGTCTACCTTTCTTGTATACGCCATCATCGAACGACTGCGTGAACGGCAGCCTGTAGCTGTCCAGGTACCACAGAGTGGTCAGGACGGCCCGTATATCGTCTTTACCCGAAGCGGGACGACCATCCACAACCATGATGACCCGACTCTACACAACTATGGTTCCGACCTTTGGGCGTTTTCTGACATCGATGAATACTCCCAAAAACCTACGATAGCTTTCAGAGTAGCGCCTGGCAGCGACGAGCATGTCCGGGTTTTCCGAACCAGCCCCTCTGCTGATGAATCATCGGTGACAAGCGGCATTTGCAGTTTGGTCTTTTGAAGAGATAGAGAATCTCGGTCGGTGCGTCTCATGACTAATTACTGTCAGATGATTTTTCTGATGAAACAACATAGTTTCGTTTTCAACTATGAACCTGAAGTCATCGACACCATGCTATCGCTCGCCAGGGAATACGGACCCGTACCAGCAACACTACGGATAATCTCGGTAAATCCTGGATTGAGGGATCAATTCAGAGGAATGGTAGAACGATCCATTTCGCGCGCGGCTGCCAATCGAGATACGTTGATCAGGGGCATCGTCGGAATGAGTCATCCCCCCGATGCCGCACCATCAAGAATTTTTTTCATCAGACCATTGAGGAAGAGCGATACTATCCGAGTCAGCCGCAGCACTTACGAGGTGTATATACCCACAAAGACACTCGTCGACAAGTTGGTTGCCCGGATCAGCGACTCCAGCGATGCAAGAGGAGCAGAGTTTTTTTACATGATGACCATCAATCACCGATGTCATTCAGTCGGAGCAGGGATTTTCGAGCTTGTTGTCCACCAGTTCCTCATCCGCACGAAATCAATCACAATCCATTGGTACGATGACCCTCAGGCTTCGCAAACCATTGCCTTCCACGAGACTCTCGACACTGATTCCGACTTGAGTTCCGCGCCTTCGTTCTATTGGCGTCCTAGAGAGTCAAACTATCCTGGAATCGATGGTGCCATATTTACGGAGGATCACGTCTATCTGATACAGGCTACGATGAGTGGTGATCACCCAAGTCTTCAAGAAGGCGTCGACAGGTTCTGGAACGACGTGCCATCAAAGAAGCGGAAACTCGAGTGGAAGATGGTCTTTGTCGGCCCTTTCGAGGGCCATATTGCTCAGGTTGCTGCAACACATGCTCACCAATTGCGGTACGGCGTCGCACGGACAGGACGCGCAACAATAAGCGTCTCAAGACGTCATCTGCCAGTTGGTTGGTTTCACCTCTACCCTAATGTCATTCCTTCCATATTCGAGTTCTAGATCATTTTGTCACTAGAGCGACTAGACTGTGTATCACTAGCTACAGCTACAGAGCCACTGGGTCCAGTTCCCCGTCCCCTCACACTCCTAGGTATCGGACAAGCGTTAGTTGTCGCGACGGAGATCACCTATTCTACCGACACTTTTTTTTATTTTTTATTTTTTTTTAAATCCGTGTTTATTGTCCGGTGGGGCGCGGCCCTATGTCAGACATTACATGCGTGTAGGTACTCTGTGTGTAACTACCTACTAGGATGTGTGTTTGTGTCCGTATGATAACAGCTCGGTGAACCGAGCGGAAGCCTGCATGGGGCTAATGAATCTTTGACCTCGTGGTGGGTCATGAGCACAATAGGGAGGGTCTCGTTGGGTGGGTCTCATCGGGTATGCTTGGTTGTACCGGCGCGGTACTAGGCGTTCCTCGGGGGGGTTAGGTCTCCGAAAGTGTGGGTGAACCTTTTGGTGTCATGCAAGAACTGTAGTGCGTGTTTGATGCACTTCGGGTCGTTTAAAAGCCTCGTCAGTTGCCTAGCTTTGCCCCTTATAGTGGTGCGGAGTTTGTCGCGGTGGATAGTGTATACCGACACTTTTTTCTCATAAGAACAACCCGACGAGGGATACAACCGCGGTGATAGCCATGACTCCCACGGAGGGTAATGATAGCCTCAATCCTGCAGCACCGCTCGAGCTACTCACAGCAGCTCCAACAGGCGCACGGACGCTGCAATGGGACCAGAGTGGGTAGCTATCATCGCGCAAACATGGGTGAGAGCGCTTACTACATGATGGCAACTCGCATTCGCTGCAAAGACGATCGGATGGATGGATTTGTGAACGATCCGTGGCTGAACTTCGGGGTCGCGCAAGGACATTGCTTTGGAATCATTGGCGGTGATCGCGGCTGCGACTGCCTTGGTCTATGCGAAAGCAAATATTGAGCATATATGCGCCGAGTTGTACATGAAATCGTACCATTGCGACAGCGCCCGTGAGAGGTACGCAAGTGATCTTCAAGTTGCTTGTACGAAGGGATGTCGGGAGTAACCTCGGTTAACTTAGGCTTGACGGCCAAGACGCTCTGCAGCGTAGGCCCAAGCAAAAATGTTTGAATTATGACACTATCGCGCTGTTATTAACACGTTGTCTCATCAACGTATGGTCAAGTGCACAGGAAGTTTGCCTCCACGTTGCGTGATCCGAGCGTGTGACATGCATGCCCATTGAGTCAGAACGTCTGATGTAATCTGCACGGATTGGTTGGGATTAGCGTACGAGGAAGGTGGACAGGCGACCTACGCGTTTGGTAGTGGTTGTCCATCGGGTCGGTGTTCGGGGACGAAAATGAAGTCCACTCCACTGCTATCAACACACAATCAATGTGGTGACCATGGACGTGACCTGGAGGCGCCTACCTGATGCCGGCGAGTAAGGCCAACCAGCCACGGGTGCCTGCCTGTGGCCTCGAGCACAAAGGCTCTTGAGTGCGAGGACGCGGTCGTTATCGAGTGCTTCACATATCCTGTGCAACGCTATGGGCACGCCGGTGGTGAGATCGGTTAAACTTCATTATCGATGGCTCTGACGAGCCCGACGATGCGAATGCGACCATGTTTAGCGAGCTGTGAATTCCCCTGTGCATGAGTTGTATGCGGCTGCTAGGCATCCTCCTGTGGTGAGGGAAGCTTTCGAGCGGGTCGTCCCTTACCACCCTGCGCTTTGTTAGATTGGCGTGATGCATGACCAGACATGTCAAGCACACCTCTGCGAACCACACCACAAACCTCATCAAACCCGACACGGACGATGCAGCGATGTTTGACCAGTAGAATGATACCGTCGCGAAGGGGATCACCATTCCCAAAACGGAGGTTTTCGAATAGGTTTATTTTCGGCACTTTTGTCGGCGTGTGTTCGTCGTGCGAGACGAACAAGACCCAGCGTAGCCCTCACGGACGGTGTATGTCTCGTATCCTCCACCGGGCCCGATCTTGACACGGAAGACTGCATGCAATGGCATGCCTGCGCTGTCGCTGCCCAAGGTGAGGCCGTGAGGGCTGGCGATGGGTGCAAGATGCGACGCCACACGACATAGAACTCACGACGCTGTTCCAGCATGGCTTCGCTGTGTCGGAAATTGGCAACACGAGGATGAATTTGATGACATAATCACAAAGTCGAAGGCTTTGATATGCGTCCCGACTCGTCCGAAAGGCAGACCGCGTGCGGCTCTCCGCCATGTCGAACACCGCCAGAGTCATCCTCATCGCCGGCGTCGTCGCCAACTGCATTCTATGGGCCCAGAGCAGGTCACAAAACTATCAAATATCATCTGCTCTCTCGCTACGATCCGCAGCAGAGGTACGTGCTCAGCTCGTCGTCACACCGAGCCTTGCTCACGTCTTGCTCCAGTGTCGACCACTCGATTTTGAGCTTGCTTCGGACCAATGTGCCCATGTGCAAGATATATGTCCAACATCAGAGACAATCCTCTCCATACCATATCTACAGCGATATTATTGCGCTGACCCCTCCTCTGGTCGACCTTTAATATTCACGGCACTCCTCCTCTGGCTCGTATTCCTCTTCTCCACTCTCGGCATATCCGCCGCAGACTTCTTCACCCCAAATCTTGCTGCAATTTCCCAGTTTCTCGGGTTGAACGAAGACACCGCAGGTGTCACCCTCCTTGCCTTTGGAAACGCTAGTCCAGATGTCTTTGCCACCTTTTCCGCCATGCGCGCAGACTCGGGCGCTTTGGCAATTGGTGAGCTACTCGGGTCAGCAACCTTCATCGTCTCTTGCGTCGCAGGATCCATGTGCATCATTCGCCCATTCAAAGTCGATCGTATCCCCTTCCTCCGTGATGTCGGTTTCTTCACCATCGCGATATGCATCCTGCTTTTTATTCTGCAGGATGGAGTCATGACTACTCTAGACTCGATACTGCTCATCCTATGGTATGTCTGCTATGTTTTCACCGTCATCGTCGGCGGTTGGTGGGTAAGTCGCAGAGAGAAAATGCGTCGCATCGAAGCAGTCATACGCGCAGAGTACATGGATGAAAGCCAACTGCAACCCTACTCTGATGGTAATACCTGCCTTTCAAGCCGAACGTATCGTCATGCTCATGTGTCTTTCTCTCAAGATTCTCCCACTGCATTACCTTCAGACAGTTTGACAGTGCCTCCTTTTCAGCCAATACGCGTACAAACACAACTCCCGACAGCATCTCACTCTCGCACACCCTCCCCAATCAGTTCTCCTTCTCACCTAACCCAAATGCCCTCCTTCTCCCTCGTTGGCGCCATAGAATTTCGACAGGTCGTTGCTTCCCTCCAAAATCAGGCTGCTAGTTCATCCCTCAGCATGTTTGACTCCCCAAAGACACCTTATGCGGGTGGTCACTACCACGCTTCCCGTCGTCGGAGTCGCTCCACTTCCACTTCTCTGCGGCGCCCGCCTGAGTCAGAGGAATGGGACGGGGCACTCGGTGTTCCCCTGAACGACCGCTCCCCAAAGCTCCTCCGCACCTCCATACCTGGGGAGCCGGACCACGAGCGAGAAGAGCTGCTGGATATCCACGAGGAGCAAGGTGCATGTACACCGCGCTCTGTCCCTACGATACCCTCGATCTCACACACACCAGCCTCTCCCACTGTGGGGTCAGCAACGATCGACGTCGAGGAACAGATCCCGCCAATAACACGGCCTCAGGGTCTATGCCACGTTCTCGCGCGGTCGTGGCATATCTTGTTTCCGTCCCTACATAACTTTACGTCAAAGACGCTGATAGGGAAGATCGTCTCGCTCCTCGCTGCCCCGGCCGTTATGGCGCTGACGATCACATTACCTGTCGTTATAACTCCCTATGGTAACGACAGTTCGCACGAGGAAAAGATAGACCAATCCGGGACGCGTTTACCCGAATTCGAAGAGGAAGGAGTGGAGAGGGCACTAATTGCCGAACATGAAGTTCAAGAAGAGTTTCACGAGGTAGGGTTCAACAAGTGGTTGACTGCCGTCCAATGTATCCTTGGACCCCTGTTTTGTGTCACCATATTGTTCAGTGCGTAATTTTTATGTTGTGACGAACGCATGTTTCTGACTTGCTCAAGATCGGAGCAGTCACATAAAGTGGCTGTTAGCTGGGACAGGCCTCGGGGGATTCGTTCTCGCATTGCTCGTGCTCGCGTTTTCTAACGTGAGCTCGCATCCTACTGCTCAGATGGCGAGGTGCTCCATGGGGTTCTTCGTCGCAGTCGTGTGGATCATGGCGATTGCCGACGAAGTCGTGAACGTCCTCCAAGTAACTGAACCTAATTCCCCCTCTGTATTGAGCGTAGACTTACGCCTCTCCTTTTTCCAGACGTTTGGGTTCATCTTTGGACTTTCGGATGCTATTATTGGTCTCACGATCTTCGCCGTCGGTAACTCGCTCGCCGATCTCGTCGCCAACACGAGCGTCGCTGTACGTCTCACTCATACACGCCCAACATCCTTGCTCACTGCACTCACAGGTCTTTGCCCCCATGATGGGCTTCTCCGCCTGTTTTGGCGGGCCGATGCTCAACATTCTCCTTGGAATTGGCATCTCTGGCACCTACGTCATCAACGAATCCGGTGGAAAGCCCTACGACCTCCACTTTACGCCTACGCTGATCACGAGTACGGTCGGGCTATTGATGTTGTTGTTGACGACCTTGATCGTGGTGCCCTTGCAGGGCTACGTGCTGTCGAGACGGTGGGGGATGTTTTTGGTTCTGGCGTACGTGGTGTTAATGAGTGCGAATTTGGCGGTGGAGATGAGTTTCATGTGATCGTTATCGTTTCTGGGGACGTGGGTGTTGTACATGTATGCATCGCGCAGGTCGTTTGCGCACAGACTACCTTGGACTAATTAGATGGTGCTCTCGTTTGTGCATGGAACTGCAGTTGCATTTTGGTATCATGCACACAACGCACTGCAACCCAACTTCAAGGGGAACGTGCCGCGTTTTCTGTCAGAACTATGGAATACTTCCCTTCGGAGGACCCCACGTCCCGTCGGCACCGCATATGCGAATTCGAAGGATGGCCCATGAATAGCTCTCCCAAGGATAATGCCAACGGAGGTCTGCGATCAGATTAGATAGCTACAATAATTAATTCTCTGAAACATGCAAGATATCACGCACCAACACTCATCGTCCTCGATGTACGGAGAGCTTAGCACGTTACGGGGGTACCAAAAACAGATTCAAACTCACGCCGAGCATGAATTGCAAGATGATCGATGATCGATAATCAGCGCTCAGCAACCGATTGGCAAGGGCGGGTCTCCGCCCGGTATCACGGCCAAGTTGATGCCAGCACTGCAGCTCCATCATCAACTTCCTTTGTCGACTTCCCTGGCGTGTTCCGAGAAGTAAGTGGGTGGGACGTGCGGGAGATGGTAACGACAGGGTAGCTGTAAGTTTTTAGTTTTTCACGTAGAACTTCCCAATGGCGACCGTGCTCGCATCCGCCGGCCTGCTCTCTCCAACGCCAACGCCAACGCCAACGCCGATGGCATGCACTGTAAGCATTGATCTAAAAAAGAACCGAACAAGCCGATGGAACAACCCTCGAAAAAAGATCCTTGTTGAATGAAATGTGCAGCCGACGGAAGGACTCGAGGCAGGCGTAATGTCGTCGAATGGGTACTAACTAGATTCATCACGCCAAGCCTATACTCGACAGTAAGTGGTTAGGTGCACCTGCGAAGCCGTCCACCATCCTGACGCCCGAGGACTAAACAACTAGAAGCGCTTTCTATCGCGCCTTGCTGCTTGCTTGTAAGACGCAGTCGGTCGTGAGTTGGGGTTGGGTCACGAGCTTCTGTCGTGGTGGGCTACCATCGGTTGGAGTTTCCGACGCCGACGCCAACGCCAGCGGAATAGATCCTAGCGTTTCCGGTGGCAATAGGCGGAAACATCCCAACGGCGTTCAAATTTCCTGAATCCGGGGGTTCGTTGTGTAGGCGTGGGCATTGTCCTGGAATTGCGGCGCTCCGATGGATGTGTCTGGGTAATGGAGTGCTCGAGTCTCCTGCGACGGGGCTGGTTCAAGAAGCCGGTGTAGGTCAAAGATGAACCGTGTACCTGGCTTGGTGTGTACCGAACTCCAACGCCGACAGGTGGTAGTTTGAAGGTCCGTTGATTGGCGTTTTGGCAAGAACGTCGTGGTGAACCTGAGCATATACTGATGCATGCACATGAACATCAGGCGTCGCTTTTGTTGCAGTAGACTTGCATCCTGTAATGTTGGTTTCGACCTCACCGTGACTGGCCAATCTCATCTTAGAAGTTTGAATCTGGACCAAAGCATTCATCAAATAGGACATTCCGATGGAAGGTGGAACTCGATCATGCTGACGGGGAGACGCGAAACGACCGAGCATTTCCATTGAGTTACCCTCATATCGGGAGCGAGGCCAGGTGCACGTGAGGTAAATCCGGTTTTCATGCGTCTTTGCTTACTAGTACATGCCCATGAACGGTGCCTTCCCTGCACGGGTATTAAAATTCCTGAGTTCACTTGTAAATGTTAAATTCGAGGTGAGAGTGAAACATCAGCGCTTCAGCATATAAGCGCACCCCGACAATTGGCCAAGCCCGGGGATAATCTACTAAGATGAGCTATAGGTGTTGGTAACCCCGATAACCCTGAGAATGGCTTTCGTTCTATGTGGCTTGAAATCGGCCCATCCCGATACGGAGTGGTTAAAGAACACAGTCATGACGAAAACGAGTAGAGCGAAGAGGAAGCAAAGAAGCGAATTGGACTCCGCTACGAGATTGGAACCAGTCAGATACGATGTTCATAGTTAGCGCTCGGAAGAGACTGTTCGTGGCACATACTAACGATGCTTATCAGTGAAAATCCGATGCACCTGTAAAACACACGGACAGTTATTGTAGGATGATGTACATACATAAAAGTTTATCGCTGAATGGAACCTAAGCATACGAGCAGAGAACCTTGACAATTTATAGCCCCACGGATTCCCGGACCTTCTCGACCATGATCAACGCATTGTTTACGATACGTTCGATGGATCCCTCTTCATCGACGGGAATCGTAGGCCGGAGTCTCCCACGAGGCATCGATGCGCGTAGCATTTCCCAGACCTCGAGCGCTCGAGGTGCGTCCGTGCGATCTTCTGGACGTGTTCGTGTCATTTGCTGAACCAGCTCTTCCAGCGGCCCTAACCCGACGAATTTCTACAAATACAGAAGAGTAGAAACGAAGAGCCAAGCGGAAAGCATGGACAACATACATCGAGTATCTCAGTCTTGAACACGTGTCCAAGGCAAAACATATCTAGCTTGAACGGGTCATAGGGCTTATCCATCTTTTGTTCTGGTGCTTGTATTCGGCCAAGCTTTCCAGTGACGCTCCGGTTGCGTTGGCTGGGATCAAACTGCGTTGACAAGCCGAAGTCGATAAAATAGTATTTGACGTTGACGTGAGATCGGTTAGCAATTCGAGTAGAAAGAGGCCATCGACCATCGCGAGTTCTATGTGGAGCCATTGGATGCCAACCATCTTTATAGACTTTTGATCCATCCATGAGAATGTTTTGAGCAGCGCAGTCTCTGGGGTTCCTTTTAGAAATGCTCCGGTGATAGTAACTTCACGTACCGATGCGCTATGTGTTGATCGTGTAAATATATGAGACCCTGTCTATGATGATGAGAAGGATACTATTCCTATGTGCGATTAAATTGAACAACCTCGAGTGTCTGGTTCACGAAATCGATGATTTCCGCACCCCAAGCAAATTCAGGTTCATCAAAGGGGCGAAGAACAGGCATGACAATATACTGGTACATAGCATCTTCATCTTTGAAAATGTCCAGGACGGATACGCAGTGATTTCTTTCGTCTTCCTGGCCAGCCGGAGATCCTAAGCGTAGTGTAATATCGACTTCGTTTGGATGGGTGGTCAAATCAATTCTTTTGATGAACACGTCTTTGCCGTTTGCCTCGATCGTGGCATCGAGAAGGGTTCCTTTCTGTCCCGTATGTCAGTAGGGAGCAACAAGATATCGATATCCTCGGTGAACTAACAGTCTGACGTATACAATCCTCATAGAGGATTACGATTGGGTTCGTGTCAGCCATCCATGACGGTTTCCAGTTGGGATGATAGCGCGGACGGAGGATATAACCTCTAGATTTGAAGAAATGGTACCGGTCTCTCCAGAGAATCTCGCCTTCATCCAATATCTCTGGTTTGTAACTGTGATCTGTCATGAATGTAAGGGTAAACTGAGGAGTTGAGCGATGTTGTGGTACACAGCCACCTTTGTCTGTTGTGTGTCCATTGATCCCGAACTTGCATGATCCATGCAGGTTCACAGCAACATAGCCTGATGTGACTCCAACACAGACCACAAGGCAAAAACGTGTTCATGCAAACAGGACTTATAAACACGTTCTTTCCAGGCGATGGAGAACACTGACTTGATACAATCCCGTTCTCGCAAAGCACTCGCTGTCAGCTCCCCAGCTCCTGCCCACTGAGCGCGCGCTATTATTCACCACAGTCAGCTATTTGAAGCCTTTACCAGCCCAAACCCCATGAGTCACAGCACCGTGTCATTCGGTTCGAATATCTTCGGGTTCATCGCTGGTGGTTTCTCGTTGCTTGCCTTCTTCCTCGCGGTTTGTCGATCCCATCTTCCCAGCCACAAGATCAAAGTCTTGGAGAACCTCCTCGACGAGACAGAAAAGATTTTTCATGATGCTCTAGAGGAAGGCATCCTTACGGAAACCGATTTTGTTCACAAAATTGAGCGTCGTCTCGTCGAGTGAGATTTCAGTCTTGTTGATTATCCTTTGCTGACTCTCTCACACCTAACAAGGTTGAAACATTATACAGCTAGTTTACGAGCTCGCGCATACAGTGCTACCACACTCCGTCAAGACTACGCCGAGCTTTTCAGAGGAACCTCGATAGCAATCGGCTTTGGTTGCCGGTCCATCAAGATTTTAAGAGCTCAAGTTATTGTATGTTTGAGTATGTGGGGAAATGTGGCGAACTCTAGTTCTGACTTAGGGTTTTCTCAGGTATCAAGTGAGGAAGGGCGGTGCAAACTCCTGGAAGCTGACCATGCTCCCAGCATCACTGATGCTCATGGGCTAACATCTCTTTCCACTCTTCATGTCGATATTCCTCACAATCCGTATGTCTCACGTCAAGTTGGCATCGTGCGCCCAAGCTCTTGTCCGCCTGCCATCCCAATTCGGGGGTCCAGTAATGTACTCCAGTAAAGCAGTGACCACTCGATCACCGTGTTCAAGTTGGTGCATGTCAGTTGTTGAGTGCAAATTCTACATCACACACCCCACCAGTATCTGTATATTAACTCTACAGACACATGCTTTATATATCACTAAGTAATTATGTCTATGTTGACTCTTCGATGCCACAGGATCAACGGATTTCACCAAAGATTGTTATTCGGCAACCCTACCTTGGCAGTTTAGTTCCAAGCGATCCAGGTACTCAGCCCATTGTTGCTGGGGAGAACAACTCGAAAAATGAAGCTTAGATAAAATGTATAATACCACTAGATACCAGTCCAGGAAGACTGTGCAACTTGATCGACACTTGGCGGTACAAGAGGGTGCGATGAACCGCAACTCCAACTTTACCGCGTAGGACAAGAAGTTTGGATCAGAGCATAGCCAGAAATGCATAGAAGAGTCCTCGAATTTCTTCTCACTAGGAGGTTCAATCCTGGATGATTCAGACGCCTAAAGGGCCACAGCAGCAACGAGCATTTCCGAATACGAGTAGAAAGCGGGAAAAAAGTAGCCCAAACTTAAATGTGTGTCACAGGGTGTCAAGGGGCTAACCATAGTTTCTAGCGTGCCACTGGCATGGCGTCTATGCCTCACCACTGACTCCAGCGCCAATAACACGCACCGCAGAAGTCGGCGATCTCAAAAAGGACCGAACAAGGGGCCGATGGAGCGAAGGAAAATCCATGAATGAGATCTGAAGCCGACGGAAGGACTCCGAGGGGTAATTTATTGGCTAATTCGGTCGTTGTGTTGATGGAGACCAACCTGACTGAGTCAGATCTTGCGACTTCCCCGACGCCAATGGGCGGAAATAGCCCAACGGTACCTTCACAGGGGTGTAGCTTAAGCGTACTAGTAGACATTCTGCAATCGGCGATCCGATGGATGACGGTCCTGGGTCCTGGATGATAGTGTTCGGGTTCTCAGCCAATGGAAAGAGGCTAGTGGAGGTTGTGTGGAGTGCGAGTGCGTTACGTGACAGTCTCAGAGTACGTACTAGCGGGCCCATTAGCTAATAACGCGTGCAACTTGAACTACCGATCGGTGAATTGGAGGCAGACATTCGGCGCAATTGCGATATTAGACTTGCTGGCGCATCCTGTAACGTTGATTTCAACCTTGCTGTGACGGGTCAAGGTGAAAGCCTTACTAATAACTGACAAGTTGTCGGCCAGCTGGCAAATATTGTACTACTTCAAACAACTTCTTCAGAAGTTGCGACTAGATTGAATGGACAAACTCAAGGAACTGATATCGACCATCAACTTCAACGAACCATACAACGTCCAAGGGCACCGACAGATCTACGGTTCCGTCCATCTACCCTCAGTACCACCCACTTGAGCCATTGACCCATCTGCTCTCACTAGATCACGTCGAAACGCTTGCCTCTTCAGACGCGTCTTCCGCCATTCCCGTTCCGCCTTCGCTCGTCTTTTACGCCGCACGCAACATCCTCTCGCCGTCCTTCATCATCGGACAAATCCCCGACTTGCTCAACTTGGTCACCGTCATCGAGACCTTCCGCCGATTTGCCGTGCTCAAATCCGACGAAGCGCTCGAATGGCAACAATATTACGAACACGAAAAGACCTGCGGGCGTGCAGAGGACGTCAGATTGCTCGCGGCGAACGAAGTACGTGCCATGCGTCGTTTCTTGGACAAAAAAGACGCGCAACGGAGGGAGTACATCGTGTTGGTTCGGTGCCTCATTCATCTCGTGAGCCATCCCAGTATGTCTGACAATACACATGCGTTACTGACGGAACGGACGTTGTAACTTGGTACTATAGTACATCCATTATCTGTGGACGGCACCTGAATCGTGTCTCTTAGCGAAGAGACTCAACGATTTCTTCCCGGGGTCATTCAATGGCGCCGACATGCCTTCCGACCTACTCTTCCACGTCGATCTCTCCGAAGAAGAGAAGGCGTATCTCGTGCGACTGAAATTGGAATGCCAGGATTGGATGAATCTGGTCTCGGATTGGGAGACCAGGCGGGAGGGAACATGTCAAGCCGAGGGGTGCGTTTCTCGATTCGTGGTCCAGCAGCCGTTCCTGAATTCAATTCGCTCGTGCAAGGTTGTCTAAAGAAGACATGGACGCGAGCTTTGAGAACGACTTCTCTGTGACGTTTCCGCAGCCATATGAACCATCGGAGATGGCACGGAATGTCGAGATTTATATGAAAAAGGTTGAGGATATGGTACGGAAACTCGAGCAGTGGTTTCCTCCATCGTCTGGGACATAGCACACGAGTGCGCGTTCTGCCTTTCGTTATTATAGCATTCATAGGTCGTTTAATTTGGGTGGCTAATGAGTCCAAAAGTGTATCAATCTGATGAGGAATGTACAGTCTCATCGACGGTCCAATAGTTTAATTGCAGCTTCGTCAAACCTTTCCATTAAATAATGACCACTTAAATTCCATACACTCCTTGCACATCTGTCTCTGTGGTGAGGCTGAGGTGCAACTGGGCTAATAGCATTGGCTAATCCATGGAAGCAAGAAGTAGAAGAATTGGTGAAAGAATTTGGTGAGTAGGGTCAAAACATTTATATACAGGTCAGAAGCATATCATTGACTGATATCATCAAAAGCAGTAAAATACCTCCTTGCAACTTGCACTCATTACTTTCCAAAAGCATTCTGACTTGCCTCTGCCAATACAAAGTCCTCACACTCAATTCTGCTCTTCTTGACATCCACCATGTACAAGAAAATTATGCTGAATGCACCCCTGTTATTCTATTAACATCATAACACTCAGAGAAGTTATGAAAAAAAACATACAAGGCAAACAGAAAAGCAAATGGCATGTTATTGTTGTTTCCAGATGCTGTGATGATAGCAGATGACACAAGTGGGCCAATAAATGCAGATGTTTTCCCAACCTGTATGCTTAAGGTAAGGCCAAAATGCATGTACCACATTGAAAACAACATACCACTGAGAACAGTGCAAAGAAGAGGAACCTGGAACATAACATCACTGATATGAAACTGAGAAGATTTCAAACATCAGACATACATTTGGGGAAGAGGTGAGACTTCACTGATCATGGTCTGGCTGTATGCATACCATGGACAAACCATGAGACCATAATATACTTGGTATAACCTGCATAAAATTATCAAATAAACTTAGAGTTTGTATTCAATCTTCCTTACCATATTTCCCAAACATGCTTGAATCCAAACTTATTGGTATGTACTCCTATAAGACCCCACACAGTGAGGACCTGATCATGATTAGAGAAGTTACTGTCAAGATGATGGGTCTAACAAACCAGTATCCAAAAGACATTGAAGGAAAGCATCTATTAAAGCATATCAAAATACTGTAAACCATCAATCATCTGACTTGCCTGCTTAGTTGGTATCTTGTACTTTTTTTGAACCAACCAAAATCCACTGGAAGTACAAATACCTAAGCTTGCTATGGTTGACGACACAACCAAAGTTACTTACTAGATTCCAAGTGCTTGGGTGACAATGCCAACAATCAACAGCAGTGTTAGTTGGAGAGTGGAATATGTAACAATACTATCTGTTCTCAGAAACAATATCAAAGTGAATATATTCAACACACCTGTTTTGCAGAGTACCAACAACAGTTCTATCAAAAATAAAATGATGAGCATTGTCTTTGCAAATGCTTGGGACATACACAGTAGTATTCAGAACATCCCCCCTGGATGGTTATTCCAAGTCAATAATCAATCAGAGAAAGATCCTGAGAAAAAGACATACATAAGGAAGTAAAATATAAGATAAAGGAAAGTCTGCTTCAGCCGCATGCATTCCTGAATAGCAACGTATGTTTGCCGGAACCCAATTGTCAAAAGGGAGCTTCCAGGAGGAAGTGACAAGCCAGGTCGACGCTTTTCAAGAATGAACCAAGGCAAAGCACAGGCCACTATGCGAGCATAGTGCCATCAGTACTACGCCACTGTGCCAAGGAAGGATCATTACTTACACCAAACTGCACCCGAGAACGCAATGAGCACACTAAATGCTTTCGTGTTGTTCTCTGTGCTCTCCCCAGCCTTCAGCCCTTCGAGAATACCCACCATGATGACAAGGATGAATATTTCCCCGACGGAAGAGACAGTGAATGAAATGTTTGAAACTCTATTTCTAGACAAAGACTCGAAAGCGGCATGTTCATCCGTACTGGCACAGCGAATGAGAAGACGAGTATCACAAATTTTCAGGCCTTACTTTTTAATCCCATCTCCGGCCTGTCTGGCCGACCCTTGGACTTCGGGAAGATGACGGGTGAGACCTGGAAATGCTGCTGTCCAAAACGTGAGGGCACCCTGCTTCAACGTCAGATAAGAGGGCGAATGAATACTCGAGCATGTATACCTGGTACGTTATCACTAGTGACCGGAGCGTGAGCAATTCGTCGAACCACTTTCCATTCTCACGCGTTGGGAAGAACAAGAACAAACTCACAACCCAAGATATAGAGGATGACGCCCGCTTGCCACTTGGAAGGATCTTCAACGCCAAGCCACGCAAAGGAGACCGCGACCGCGGCGAGTGTAAATATGATGGTGATGTTGGGTCTCGTACCACGTCAGACAAGTTGATTTCCATAATGGAGTGAAGGGAAACTCACCTCCATTGACCATAGTCCGCCCACGCGCCCACGACGAGAAGTAGGACCGCTTGGATGGCAAAACTGATGCCGTTGGTGAGGAGAACGATAGAGTTGACTGTCACGGTGAAGCGGTCAACAAGGTTCGGGCCTTTACAACACGAAAACGAACTGTCTCTGATCCTTCCGAGGTATGGGAGTACACAACCTGTGCCGGTGCCGCACGGCGCAGAATACGGAGGATACGCTGGATCGTAGCCGGCAAGAAAGAGCAAGTTCTGGAATTGAGAGGGACCAAAGTTGAAGCCAGATAAGCCGTTGTTTCCCTAGAGATTTATTAGCTACTAGTAGGCCTAACTCGTAGGATGACTCTGAACATTCAACTTCAGAGAACGCACAACGTAGTAGAGATAGAAAGCCCAAAGCTCTCTACGGGATGTAGTCAGTGTCGCTTTTGCACTTGAGTCAGGCACGGTGGGCGTTGCGACAATGGGCCCCTCCGATAACTTGTCACTCCCATGCTTGGGAGACTCGAGACTGGAATGCCCAAGCTGCTCACTGTCCGGTGTGCTCATGGCCGTCGATACAAGCCTGCAATCTGAACACGTTGACCCATTACTTTGGAAAACATCTTCACACAGGATGCCAATTGAACCTTGTTCGGTACCACATGACTCCCGGGCCGGAGTTCGGGTCGTAGTGGCATCACCTTTCTTGGTAAGCGATCACTGATGACCAGCCACTGTTGAGCCTGGACTGATCAGAGGACAGTCACTGTTCGCTCTCTCACATACTGAACCCGATCCTGCGAGCTCTATTGATGGAAGCATGATCTCATTACCTGTGAGCGCACTCACGGTCGTCACGAAAAGCTACGCCAACTATGCTCCACGCAACGCATCTCACCGCATTCCGTTAGCAACCGTTGAGTAGATTGGCCCAAACTCCACTCAACCTTGCCGTGCAGCATTAAGCTTCCTAGCGAATGCTTCCCGACATTGATAATGTGTCACTTCACCCCTGTCACCGCCATCCCCATAAGCCATGATTAGAAATAATGAAGAAAAAGAAAAAGGAGGGACCAAGGGGGTCTTACTCACCGTGGCGCATGCACCACAATGACGCTATTCCCCAACCGTTTATGACACTGTGGGCATCTAAACAGTTCAAAAAGAAGCATCAGAACAACAAGCATCATCGTAGCAGAGAGAATCCCAACGCACATTCGACTGTCCGTCACCTTTACCCGCCTCGACTCAAGTTTCATCAACTGCCTCTCCGCGTCTTCCTTCCTCGCCAAGTTCACTTCCCGTACGACACAGTTGTCGAATACGGGGGCGCGTAGTGCTTGTACTAAAAATGGCCTCACGTCGTGAGCGTTCACGAGTGGCGGGAGAAGTTGGAGCGTCTCGATGGGATCGAGGCGGGCACTGTGTCGTGCGATGAGCGACAGAGCAGGGGAAAGCAAGTTGGGTGGGTTGGGGATGGTTGGTCGTAGGTACAATTTGAGAAGGGTGAGGAAGATCGGAGAGGGTGTTGGAACAGGGCTTGAGATCCGTCTGCAATGTCTGCAAATGATCGAAGGTGAGATGGCCAGGACGTAGGTCGAGTTGAGGGAGACTCACTCTTCGGCTTTCGCAAAGTCCTTTAGTTTGTAAACGTACAGCTCAAGCGCATGTTCGTGTCTCCCCATGCGACCCAACAAGATCGCACGCGCTTCATAAAGGTCTAGGGTGGGGTAGTTGAGTTACATCAGGGCTTGCAGGAAATATCACCCACCGTCTGAAAGCAGTCCATACAAACGATCCGGCCGGTAATATTCTGTCGTGTCGATGAACTTCAAAAGTTTCGCATACACCTCTGCACATTTGTCTATCCCAGCCAAGGCATCCGGAAACCAAACCGTTTAGATGCATTAAATATACAGGGAAGGATGACTCACTCTCTTCCCCCTTCCTCTTCGCAGCCATCGCGATCCCAAGATACAGCTCAGCCAATCGATCATGGAAACCAGCACTCTGTTCATCCTTTTCGTCGATGAGGTACTCGAGATACCGCGTTGCTATTTGGGGGTCAAAATTTTCCAGATAATCTGTAACTGCGCCACGAGGAAGCTCAGCGTCATCCGAGGTAAAAATCTAATATGGACAATGTGCCATGAGTTGCCAATCGCTGAGGAATGGAGCAGTATGGAGGCAAACCTCAAAGGCTATGTCCCGGTCCTGCTCAAACACCCAACGCGCAGACTCAAAGATCTGGTCTAGATATTCCGGACCCAGCTTCTGCAGATACGAGATAGAGGGACCAAGTTTATCCCTCATCGCGTCTTCTCTTTCACTGAGCCTGTTGGGAACGTGAAAAGATGTAGTTTGTGGAGAGCCTTCAGTAGACCGAAAAATCCGACTTGGATACATACTGCTGGAGTAACTTGAGGGCCTTGGCATGCATCTTCCTCCCGTTATACAAAAATATAAGTTCCGCGTGTTTCTGTAGTGAGAATGTTGATCAGCTCCCTCTCTCCTGCGCACAGCAACGCGAGAACAAGGCACCCGACCGCCTGACGCTCTCGCAGATGCAGTAACAGAATGGGAAATAGAACTCACATCTCTTGCCCTTAGCTCCTCTTCCACTTCCTCTACCTCGCACCAATTCGGTAACCGACAAAGTGGGCCCAGCATGCTTGGTCTCCCGACTAAATAACTCTTGAACAGCGCTGTATCAACAATTTGAGCTCTCTTGACCAGCTCATCTTGGGACAGATCCGTGAGTGCGACACCAGACGGTAGAGCATAGAGAGCAGCCGGGGAGGTAGAGGACAGCGTCGGGAACAAGTGCGACTGCGAGGGGGTTATGTGATGAGAGGCGAGCGCACCAGAAAGCTTGGGTCGAAGAGAAGTCAAGTAACGCCAGAGTGTCTCTAGAGAACGCGTGGCGTCGTCTGTACGGGTGGACGTTCACAGCAGGTAGCACATGAAAAGCAGCACATTCACCCGGTGACACAACTTACCACAGCAATACAACACTTACCGATGACCTTGCCCTTCTTCTTTCCACTCGGCGAAGCGACATCGTCTTCTTTGGACACCGCCGCAGGCAGCAAAGCACCGAAGCCTGTCTTCGTCCGTGCCCTCAGGGAACCTGCTGGTGATGGTGACCTCGAAATCGCCACCCCAAGTTTTTCCTTACTAGCTGCCGCACTGTACTTATTCCCACCTTCATTCGACTTGGTCGACATCGCATCCTCCGCTCCACCAATGTTAATGTTTCCAACAGATTGCACCTTTGTCTCTGCAACCGGACCGCCAAACAACACTACCCATCCCTCCTGTTTTACCGCCAACCGTCCAGCTACCTTCTCCGGATACAATGCAACAACCTTTGCAGGATTAACATCGAGATCTAAAAAGGTATTTACCGCGTTGTCGTATCGCCCAGACCGGAATTGGGAGACGGCATTGAGAACGAGAATGAGAGTCCGTTTCGGGCTAGGACTTGAGCCGTAGACGCGGTCTTGTAGGGCTAGTGCTTCGGTGTATGATGCTTGTGATACCAACTCCTCGATTTGAGCTTCCCAATCGCGCATAGCGAACTTCCAAATGCTACTACCCTCCGAGGTCGCGAGTGTCCGGTCGAGAGGTGTAGAGATAAGATAGAGGTGTGAGGGAATCTTCGAGGGTGTTGTGAGAGATGTGCCGGGGAGAGTAGACGCGACGTTGGTAGTGAGCAGCCGCAAGGATGAATTCGCGACGTTCGTGAAAGATGCACCCGCATTATTGTGAAAAGAGGATGGTGGAGCGAAAGGGAAGGCGATGGTCTGTACTGGAAGCATATTAATAGATGAGACGATTTGAATGACCGGAGCCTGGATAAAGGGTGATTGCGTTTGTGATTGCGCCGTTGCGTGTGGTGGCGAAGAATAACTTGTGGGGAGCAAAGCGTTGTTCAAGCCATTAGAAGGTTCCGTGCCAATGGGTACCGTGCCAGCAGGCAGGATGGAAAATATATACGGGTTCACGAATGCTGGAGGCGTCCGATGGTAACGACAGAACAGTCAATAAGTTGAGATGGAAAACAACAAACTTACCAATCTCCTCGGGCTGACTCGGCCAGTTAATGCTATTGCCTTGCGTCTTGGCATCAACGTCGATAACAAAGCCCTGGTCTAGAAAAACCTCATCAACCACGGTCGTCGGCGAAGTGAATGGTTCAACCTACTCTCCTTGACGATAACAACCTCTCCCTCGCCAACCCTTGCTAGGCCCGGTTTCGCAGACTTGCCTCCTAAGCCAAGAGTCATGTAACTTGACAAACCCGAGAATGTCCCCATTCCTAGACCCGATGACGAAGGGACAGTAGGTACGAGTGCAGGCAGCGTTACATCAATAGCCGTTGAGTTCTCCAAGGAAAATATTGCATATTCAGTTGGCGAGTATGCAAAGCATACGCACGTGGAATCTAAGAACACTACCGCACGAGGAGAATGAGGCAGTGGTGTTTCCTAATCATTGTGGTGCACAAGACACCGATCGGAGCATGCGATGAGCGAATCCAAGAAAAGTAATGGCACTACATACAGACGGGTTAACTCACTTTGACTTCTTGAGCGTCCCCATCCCTCCAGGAATACACGACCACTTTCCGACGACAGCCCACCACAAGCGTTGTCACCACAGTTGGAATTGGAATTGGGCCTGTCTCGGCTTCATCAGAGAACCCTCCAGACGCAGGAGAACCAGGCCTTGGAATTCTAGGTGCATTGCGCACGCTCGAATGGACAGCGAACGACATGGCACTCTTTGCTTGGGCAAGCTTCGTAGGTGGCGAAAAAGAAGGGAGTGAATACAGCGTTGGCAGAGTTTCTAGGAAGAAATGGGTATCGATGAATAGGCGAATACGGGTAGCAGGAGAGACTCGCACCGGAAAGAACGACGAGCGAGTTTATGTCCTTGATGTACCCTAGCTGATCGATGGCCTTCCTGGATATCCCAGTCTTTGTCTCGACGAGCGTGGCTGTTGGATTTACCCCATCGGCTAAAAGACCCCCAAATAAATGTCAGTAAGGAGGTGTGGGCGAGAACATGAATGTACCCGTGTCTGTCCCTTCACTCAAGTCGTAAATGTGTATGTTACCGGTCGCCGTTCCAACATACAACCTGTCTCCTTGACAGTCTGTGAGTAAGGGGGTTCTGTCCACAGTAAGATGCAGCCTATCCTATTCACCTTGGACAAGTAACGATTCAGGTCGTTCCTTGAATCCAGTGAGCACCGCTGTTGGGGTTTCAAACGGCGCCATGGTTTCTTGCAATGCCAATCAGAAGTTCTGGCGTTGACAAGGGTAAGAGTAAGGTATTAGCAGGGCGCGTACTAACGGAGGCACAGCCACAACTCGCGGATCCAACTTCGAGGCACAAAGGTGTCGGGTATGTAAGTATATACATACAGGCACTTCTAGATGCTGAGTACCATGGACACGACACCCCTCCGCATCGTATCGCACCGTGAGCTACAAGTCTACATTTGCCAATCCGACTTGGTGTAGGTCCGTGCGTCAAGTGGATGCCGACTGGGGAGAGGCGATTCACCGAATGTCTAGAGGGACGTCATAAGCGTCTTTGTCAAATAAATACTTGATTAACAGATTCAACAGAGGAAGCATTGGCTGGTACTTACTGAAGACAGTGGCGTACCAGGCGGTCTCTACCAGTAACATACCCGTGAGCATGGAAAGACTCTTACGCCGTGGATGACCTTACACATATCATAGACAGACTATGGGAACACATTCGTGCCAAGGAGTTTGTCAGCGTACTGGTTATACGACAAGCTCCAACTATGTCATTCCCATAGGACTCGGACAATTCTAGGTGTTGTCCATCTTTGGTAGTGGCATAGTTCAGAATCTGCGGCACATAACTAGCCACGATCGACCACAATGATGCATCGAGTGGGAAGGTGTCGTCTGATTTCAATGCACTTACGCTATAGTTCTGCTTGTCGGCAGTGTTGCCAAGCATTCCAGAGATCTCAGCCATAGCTTGGATGCCAATGACACCCTTGATAGCGAGGTTAGTCTGGTTGGCGAGCGCGCCAGCGAAATCATCCGGGCTGATCTGGTAAGCGGGGATAAGAGCCTCAGCAACGAGATAACCGGTTCATTGAGTGAGCAAATTGGTCTGAAAACGGTCAGTCGAAGAACACAGCCGGGCTGCTAGACAGCACCCACATATCTAGTGATGATCGAGGTACCACCCGTTTTCTGAAAGTCATGATAAGCATAAGTCCGCATTCTATTTGGTATGAGTGGTAAAGAATGTGAAAAACATGAAACATGTTTCACGTTCGAGTGGCATATCTTCTGCATTACCATCATCATGTCCAATGGGTATGTAGAACCTAGCGTACTTCAGGGGTACGTTGCTATCTCGGGCGAAAGAGTCTCACCGAGATCATGGATTGCATATGTTTGAGGCGATTGTCCTGTGGCTTGATACGAACAGACCAAGAAGGAGACATTTTCCGAGCGCCGGGTTAGTATAGAGCAAGACAGGCCAAGTTGGCATGATCACGTCGACAGTGTTCACATTCTGGTAAGGTCCATACAAATCAGAATGATCCGCCAGATGCGAGGCAGAATTGAGACCCACTGCATCGCTAGATATTTCTGATCGCACGCGTCAGTCGAAACTTCAAGGCGACTCAATGAAACATACCCTTTAAGAACATAAGGTCATCACTAGTATTCCATGAGCCATCACTATTCTGCGAAATCGTGAGCTCCATAGCACCGAATGCCTGTCGGATAGAGAGCTGAACCACGCCAGCATAGTTGATAGAAATCGCAGAAGCGTCACGCGCGACTTGTTTATCAAATGTCTGTGCTCTAAGAACTGCGTTAGAATCTGCCCGCGATAACGTCAGTTGACAAAGATTGTAAAGTGCACCACATTCCATCAACGGCATGCGGATAAGCACTCCAGGAGTAAAGGCTTCTAGGCTGATATGCATCTCCGGCAATGATGTACTCGACGACTGGATCCCTCACATGGCCAACAGCAAAAACGACAGCATCGCTGGTGCCAGAGACCGTGCTAAGAGAGTGGGCAAAGGTAAAAACTGGCCAGTCATCACTGATAGCGCGGAAGTTGGTGTCTGCACATTGAGGTACGAAAACGGAGTGGATTGCTGTCGAGGTCCGAGGGTTGGTCCAGATAGTCAACGATGTAAATAGTCAACGAGAAGTTGTGGGTCTGTAGCTTGACAGGACTGATGAAACTGAGAACAACATCAACCGGTCCGGTCGTCAAACGAAAAAAAGGTAGAAGTGGTGGTGAACTTGAGTAGCGATGAGGAACTTCAAGATCAAATAAGCACGTAGGAACCACATACATGCTCTTTTGGGTTGCGAGTACTGGCGAGGTGCCAGACACGACAGGATCTCCAAGGATGGTGTATGTCGTTCCGTCAACTCTGATGTAAGGGCCAGCCCATCCAAGATTCTAGTTGGGTCAGCTGATAGAGTCACGATGGTGTATGCAGGAACATACCCCGGAAGCCCAGAACTGCGGTCAAGCCTGGTTCACCACGACTCCATCGCCTTGTGGAAGCCACGTAGACAAGTAAGGTGTCATTACTGCAAGAGAAATAGATGCAGGGTTGAAAGGCGACGTGGTTCATGAAACCGCTAGAACCCGCTGTGGTTTGAGTGAGTGTTGATACTAGGGATGAACGGCCCTAATATATTGTTGACGGCGTGAAATTGGGCAACGAGACTTCACATAAAATGTCGAGTCGAAATTTATATTTCCTTGCAGGTTGTGAACTTCACCGCCTCCAAAAGATACTTCCGGTTGAAATCGTGGTAGTGACTCTGAGAATCGAGATGCCGCAAAGTTATGCCCTGATACCGATATGGCTGGGGTCCAGGTTCGGAAGAATATCTCAAGCGACGATAACGCTCGATGGAGGAGCCACGAATACCTGGGTTCCTGGAGTACCCAGCATCCGGTACAAGACCACGTGTACGGCTCAAGTCCTAGCCTGAAACAGATTCTCACTCTCTCGCTCTCGATGCGGTGTCCTAATTCCGGTCTGGGACCAGGGAGATACGATGGCACACATAGGAAGGTAGGATGTGCATGTGAATCTCAATGGGGTGGTGAGCACATGATGAGCTCGCCGCAAAAAAATAACTCGGATGCTGTAAGGGCATTTGTTGAAAGCCATATGGGTCGAACTCTCAAGGCCTCCGAGGACGCACATCGAGGCGAGTAGCGACACGCTCGAGTTTCATTGCAAGTTTCATCGACATTCTGTCGAGGATTGTCATCTATGAATCCCCATTCGACGGGCTGACGGGTCACGGCTGACGGGATCCAGAGGCATGAAGTGTATCGACATCGAAATCATGTGCGGCACTGGCAAGAGTGGTTATCTCAACAAAGTCTTCCACTCCACCGACGACGAAGTCTGGAAGGGGCTTGTTTGGCAGGAAATGGTCCTGCTACAGTGAAAGGGGAGGTCTGAGATCATCATCATGACTCAAGTGGCCGTGTCACTGTTCCGCCTCACTCAAACACAACATCCGGGAGGTTTTTCATCTGTCTCGTCTCAATACCATAACGGCTGAATGAATCGGGAAGGAAACGTCAAGTTCAAAAGTTTGGTTTCGGGCAACGAAAATGAAGAAAGACCAAAGGTGAGTCGTATTACACGCTACACCCCAGGCGTCACTAAACGCAGAGCCTAGTAGTCACTACGCCGGTTTCACTCGGCGTTTGTTCACGCAGTCGACGCTAGTCAAAAGTTGACCGGATGTCGTTGTTTAAATCATGGTGTTGACAATGACGATTATCCACTTCAGCCATCATCATCAAGTTTTGGATACAGTCTGCCGGTGGGCACCCTAAGTTTCGGACCGGTGTGGCTCTTCCCAGATCCCTCCTGACGGCATGTCATCTCTTGAGGTTCCCGAATCAAGCGGCGGTTATATCCCACATCACGAAGACACGCTTCCGAGTACCGGAACAAATGATGACGATAATTTGCGTTACTGTGTACCGAGCCTCCGAATTACCTCTCTACGCGGATCCTTGCCAAGTGTAGAACTGCCACCGGGAACGCTGCGAGTGCTACAACAAAAGAGCTGTCGCAGTAAGGAAAGTGGACAGTATAGTGCAACTCACGCGTCGAGGCAAACATATATAGCCTCGTGTCCCGTCGCAGAACAATTAGACAGGCACCCCGACGGCACAGCCAACGTGATTCGAACGCGTGGCTCTCCACTGTGGATCGGATTTCGACGGTGATAAATTCAATCTGACACCACAGGCTTCGACGTCGATCACAATGATCAGTGCTTCCAGTTCCTACACGGGCAGAGATGACTTGCTTTGGGAATTCGATCGGGGGTGTCTCGCAGATGAGGGTAACGTTGAGATCGGCGCCGCATTAGTGTAAAAAGGCAAGTATGCTTCGCCGTGTACTACGTTTGCGATCAATTGATTCGACGTCGATCTCTTGACGCAGTGACGTCCATGTCGAAATGAGAGGCGAAATGAAAGGGGTGTCGAAACCCCTAGTTACTTCGGCCCTGTTTTCTCGGCAAGAAAGTCTGTACGCTCCACTGAAGCACTTGCCTCATCACTGAGAGGATGCCAGTGAGGGGCGAACACAGATAGGAGACGGGGAAAGGATGGCCATCACACGGTGGATAAGGTTTAACACACACAGCCAGGATAACAATAAAACCACAGCTTGGTACGGACTATTCTTGGAAAGTTGGATCCAGGGTGCGATCCGAAAATCGGGAGTGTAATCTTCTTTGAGATTTCTCGATTCGGGGGGGCGCAAGATTAAAATTTCATGGGAGAGGCTGCGCGTTTGACCGTAGATCCGATATCGTCTGATGATGAGACTGGGAACGAGTGGGCCGACAATAATTGTGAACAATTAGAGTGTGCCGGCAGCGTGTGACGTGCCCCGCTTTGGTTTCCTTTTTCGTCTAATTGTATCTTGCCGGTTTCTTCGTCTTTTATTGTGTTCAGCTTTCAAGAAGCGTCCTGTCTGTGTCTGTGGTCTTCTGTAATGTAGTCCCTCACTACCGACACAAAAAGACTTTGCCGTGTTTTGCTTCAGTCTCCATTGAAACAAAAAAAAAATCGGGACGTCTTTTTGTTCTCCACCTGCGCTTCTTGACGGGGTGGCCCAAGATGGACACAGCGATCACTCCCTCCAGCTATAAAACGCTCGATACAATGGCACAAGTTCGACATCAATCTCCTCGAGTCATTCGCAGTCTGACAACACCCCATCTAATCAAATGGCACCCGCTGCAGCCAACTATTACTCCCCTCCCACCCATCCCGCTCCAAAGCAACGTGGCTACCGCATCTGCGATACGTGTGGTGCAGCAGAGAACCCATCGATACAGAAATTCCGCTACTGTGGTGGCTGCGTAAGTCTCCTCTGTGATATGATCGCATTCGATCAATATCTAATCACACTCCATACAGATGACAACTCAATACTGCGTACGTTGCGTTCCCATGAGTGGCAGCGCAGCATCTGTATTCACATTATCCCTCATAGTCTCCCGAGTGTCAGAAATCACACTGGCCTTCTCACAAGACCATCTGCCAGCATACGGCCGCGCAAGTTTCAGGGGCAAAAAAACAACAAGCTATGAGCGCTGCATGCCCTGACGAAAACTTGGTCAAACATCTACGTAAATTCACTTCCACGCACTCGGCTTTACTGGGCTGGGCTGGATTCCAAGCGCTTCAACTGAAACGCCTACCTGCCAACATTCGGCAGAACGCCCTTCTGATTGAGCTCAGTCACAATCCCCATGCTGAGCCGCTCTACCGGTTCGTTGTCTAGTTACCGGACCTCGTGTTTTCTTTCCTCACACACTCGGATCTCTCCAGGTTCTCGGTGGCAGGAACGCACATCGTCCCGAGGTCATATGTGACCAGTCATGATCCACTTGTTGCTGCAGATATTGATCGGAGAGAGGAGCGGTGTCGCCGGAGTGGCGGCATCGGAACGCTCGTCATATTGGTGCAATGCGGTGGCATCAGCCAGGTGATGCCCGTGGAAGTTGACCCACCGAGCAAGATCACCTGGGATTCGAGGGATGACTGGCCACAAGTCCTTCGCCACTTTGTCGAATCCGGACGAACGGATTTTAAACCTGTCTCAACGACTCCCAGAGGGTGTGTGGTTTCGTTTCTCTCACGTTTCCTTTGTTCGAGCTGACGTGTGGTGCGAACAGGGTGGTTTACAGATAATTTCGTCTCCGCTTCCCCTTCGCATCGAGTGCACCCCTTTGTCTTTCTACCGCACCTTCCCGCCTCTGACTCCTTTCGATCCAACGTCGATCGTTGATTGCATTATCTTTTAAAACTGCATCGTTATCGTTTCGGACAACAGCCTTGTACTGCCTAGCCATGCATCTCCATATGTAACACTAAAAAATGTAATAGTTATCAATAAATGACATAGATTCTGGAACGTTCAAGTGGATGGACATTTTGCTGACTAATCAAGTTCACCACTCTCTTCCATGACGACGACGACGACACAACGAAGACCACAGACGTCGGCACCTACCGACGGCTCCCGCACGATCACCCTGCGAGATGCCCAACCCCGCCCGGAAGACGACGCTTCAGGTGGCGGTGCTGGACCCTCTGCAGAACCCAACGCGTCAGTAGGCGTACTCAAGCTCCGCGGTGGCCAACGGCGTACACGCCAGCACGTCGCCTGGGGCGCAGACGTCGTCGACAACGAAGGCAGCGGTAAAAAAAAGTCAAAGAGTGCGTCTGTCGTTTTGAGGTCCATGTGCGCAACACCACACGTATATATGCTCACACGCGCGTTCCTACCTGCACCCCGTCGTCCGCACGATAGTCTGTTGTATATACCACAAGCCACGGCGGTTCGACGAGTCGTCGTCCGAGTCTGAGTCTGAGTCCGAGTCTGCATCTGATGCGGAATCGGACAAGGGTGGACGGTATGGGGATGATCGGGCCCGTCCGACGAGGCGTTGTCGTCATTCATCTCATGGACGTGGTTACGGTCACAACGCTGTACGACGAGACGGACGAGGTGGGGCTGTACATGAACCAGACTCGGACTCGGACGTGAATGCCTACGAGAGAGAACCAAGGCGGAAATGCTAGGTGAGCAAGCATGTGCGGGTCTCATACTTCCTCATGAGATAATAATAACAGACAAGAATGTAACTCGGCATGATTTATCACTTTCTGCTTTTGTAGCTGTTTCTTGAGTCAGACAAATGTCTTGATGTTGTTAAAATAACTTGATGCGAAGGCACCCGTTGAACACAATGCATATCATGCCCCTAAGTTAAGTAAACAATCAGAGGCGGTAATCATGGTCGAGGGAAGGGAAGTGAATTCAATGAATGATACGCTTTGCCCCAAATTTTATGGCCCCCTACCCGACAATAACCAATCACTTGGATAGGTTCCAGATTGACGAGGTGACGAAACATTGATATTTAAAGCCTACACGCCTCCACTAGTAGCTGAAGTTGTGAACTTGGTGAAGTGAAGAATATAACCGTCATATCTACACGTGCATGTAACGGTCGCGAGGAGCCAAGCCAACTTACCAACCCGAACCGCGCTGTCACAGCTAAGGAAAACAGGCGATGGAAAACAACGAGACATGAGATCAACAAGTAAGAGAAAAGCATGTTCTGCCCGATGAATGACGATCGAAAACGAAGTGACGCAACAACAGAAAGTGCGATAATTAGAAGATCCAATGACGTGGGTCAGAAGTGTATCGAAACGAACGAGTCACCACCCCGAATGGTGATAGTCCAACTTCGATTCCGTGCCATGACTGTCCTGTATAGTGCCCATTGACGTATCCACAATGTTATCGCTGCTGCTCGAAGTCAGTGGTCGCAGTCCACCCATCCCTTGAGCTGCTCTCCGCGCGGTGAGAGCAGGATTGGTGTTGCTGCTGACCTGACGTTCCCAGAGCAATTGTCGGCGCATACTCTCCGACAGCTCCGTCTTGAGCATCCATCGGCGAGTAGTCCTTGGAGTCATGGGCGGTGCAGCTGCGGGAGGGTTATACATCTGGATTTTGTCATCTGTATCGTCACTGTCGCCATCTTCCATCTCCTGCTCCTTGGGTGGTTCCTTGGGGCGAGAAACATCTTTCTCGCTCTCCTGCCACTTCACAGACGATGACGGCGATTTTGAACTGCTAATAGCAGTGATCTGTGCCGCCATCGGGAGCGCAGCCGCACTCTTACTCGTGGACGGTCTTGGAGGAACAAATGGACTACTCCTTTGTGGCACAGGCGCATGGTGCTGCAGGTGCTGGTACTGGCGCGAAATATCAGCCGACGGCCGACTTATCCGATACGGATGATTCGGTGGAAAGATCGAAAGATCGGGATTCAGTAGCTGTGACAAGAGCCCCGATTGCGTGGGATTGAGATTCGAGTACGAAGGCTTGGGAACTTTGGCGAACAGCTTGCGCTGACGCTGAGCCTCCAGTACGGCTTCGCGCAATCGCGTCTCCTCTGCCTCGCGTGCCTCGTCCTCTGTGTCCATCTCCTCAGATGCCCACTCTTCAGAGTCTTCATCATCTGTTGTTTCGTATTCCTCAGATGAGGGATTGGCAACAACGATGGTCTTCCGTGACTGGGTGTTGGCGTTCAGCGTGATGCCACCGAAAGTGACGCGACCACCAAATCCTTTAGGTATCCGAGTCACAGGAGGCTCCGGTTGGGCAGGGTACTGCTGTCGTGCCGATAGCTTCCTGGACACCGATGGCGCAACGTGTTCTGAGTGCGACCGCCTCGGGCGCTGTCTAACTTTCTTGCCCCTCTTCGGCTTATTTTGGCGACCACGTGCCAGACGTGTCACCCCAGCCCTCGCCGTAGCGGTCGTCGATCGCCGATCATCCTCTTCCCCGTGTTCCCCTTCCCTGTGATCGTCCTCCTTACCATCCTTCACATCAGTCAAGACACTCTTTCTCCGGTTTGACGTAGCGTTGCTCACTCCGAAGACGGGCTTGGTCACTGGAGCGCGCGGTGGGGGCGTAAGAGGGGCTGATGCTACCAAAGTTGTAATTGTGTCTGTCGTGGTTCCGAAACTGGTTAACGGGGAATGATTTGGATGCATGCACGAGGTTCCGCATGAGATATTACGCCCATCTTGAACTTGAAGCGACTGAGTGAGGGGCGCGAGCCGAAGCTGCAGCGATGGGGACGGGGATGATAAACTCCATTCTCTCACAGAGGGATCACCCCTAACGAACTCAGAAGAGTCGGTACTGGATACGGTTTGCGTCCACGACGATTCGTCCTCGGGGCTTAGTTCGACGGTCGAAGGCGGAGAGATTAAGAGCTCGCTAGAGCTCACTCTCGACGATGCTGGAGTTGTTACCTCGCGGTGTCCTGACTCGAGGTTCCGGCTAACACTCGACGTGTTGGGACTAATCTTCGAATGTGGAAGAGGTGCAGACTCGGAGATGGTCTGGGTGACACCCAACGTCGATGAACCGCTCTCGCCCTCCTGCCGTTGGACAGTCACAGAAATGGATGAATGGCGGGATACTATATCTCCATCATTCGGGAAGAAAGTAAACGCTGCCATGGTGTGAGTAACCAAGTAGCTGTGCAAAACCCCACACACTCACGAACGTCTTTCTCGCTGCGATCCAATAGTTGTTGTACAGTGGCTGCCAACTTTCGCACTCGCTCCCCAGCATCCAACATGGGTTGAAATTCAAAGGATGCAAACACCTCAAGACAGACGGTGGCCGACAGATCCGACGGTCTGCGAACTATGTGAAGAGTTAACCCGATTAGAGAAGGAAAAACTCACATTGGGATTGGCCCCCTCCATTCGACGTCGTCATTCGCGGACGAACGCTTATTCTCGGTTCTCCATTCAAGGCCACTGTGGCGCACGACGATGTAAAAGCCGGCGGGGACATGTTTAAGGCCAAGTGCGACATCAGTCGCTCGAATACCTGCCTTTTGGTTAGCGATCCTCGCCAGCTACATAGAAAAGTGGGTTCCATACTGGTAATGATCGTTTCGCCATCCTCGTTTGCGCGCGTTGCAGAGCTTGAAAAAGAGGGCACGTGCTGTGGCCTCTCCCCGAGTGCAAGTGCTTCATCCATCGCTTGCTCCCGTCCCGTACATCCGGGGTAAAGATCAGAAAGGCCGGGTGTTCGTATACTACCCTGCCTGATAAGTTAGTCAGCAATCCAGCAGCTGGGCCAGTAGACACACAGTCAGTGCACTAGACGGCAACGTCCATTCAGAGTGTCTGCGAGCTGGGCTTTCAAATACATGACTATCAAAGTCCAAGGACATGTCAGAAACAAATGCGGGTTGTCACAGGAGAAAGACCTACCCCTCTTTTTGAAGGTATACGGCACCTATAAACATTAAGCGGCAGACCGAGAAAGCGGAACCTAGAGAACCTACTATCCTCCACAATTATTCGGCAGTGTTTCGACAGCATCTCCTCAAGACGTTTTTCACAAGAAAAATCTGCAAGTTCGAGTAATCCCTGTCATTTTTCACTAAAGGTAAGGTGTGTATGACTTGTGTAGTTGGTGACAAACCGTCCGAAGCATGTCAATCCATATACTATCATGTGTAAGCGCGACCATTGCGCGAGGCTCCTAATGAGAGATATTCAGCTGTGGTCCTTGCGACTGACTCGTCATCAAACGGACCTTCTTTAGCATATATCGATTGATTGAGTCACCGGGATGAAAAACCTATACTGGAGAATGGAAAACTGCCATCATGTATGACCATCATTGATAGACGGACCTTGGATACATCCGGCAGGCGATCAATTGTCATACGCGGATCCATATAGAGTCGACTGTGATCCCTGGAAAAATCTTGATCAACCGCGTTGTCCGTGGGATCAGCACCAGATGGTGTAGACTCGGATGGTCTACCCCACAGTTTGTCTACGTAGGTCCCAAACCCAAAGAACGTGCCCTGTCGCGTCTTGACAGAGACTGTCTTCAGGAACAGTATCTTGTTGACCGTGATTCTGAATCCACGAACAAAAACTGTCTGGTTAACCCCACGGCGAAGCCTTTCATCACAAATGTAGTTTGCAATCTCGTAGGGATATGTGGGACCAATGCGTCCCGTGAAACGACGTGTGGCGGTCCATTGGTAAGCCCTCGCTGTGGCGCGATCTTGGTCGGTTTGGCCTACTTTAAATTTAACGGAACGGGGTTTTTGATTGTCGGAATGGATCCGCCCTGCTGCTCCAACGGACCATGAACGTGCTTTATGAAACCCGGTGATGAGGTAGAGGGAATCGTTGCTGATGAGGCGGCCGGCCTCTTCTGTGGCACATTCATACCAATCTATCCCATGTCGAATCGCTTCACCTAGAAATGTTTTCTCGCTGGCTAAATCGAAGCTCTGAGCACCTTCTGGCAGAATGAGGACTGCGCCCTCTTCCCTTGATAGGCCAAATTCGTATTCGGCCCTTCAATGACTTCGATCTGTTTCTGAGTTCTCTGATCCCATAGGAATGCAGCATACCTTGGTGGTTCTTGGTCGCAACTGTGAACCTCTTGGGACATTAGTTCCACTGAGTCGCTTGAGATAACACCATGGGTAGCCACTGCGTCGGGCTGAGTAGCGAAGTCTCTCTGTTGATCCAGTATAATTGGCGTAAAGTTCTCTTTAACGAGTTCGGGATATGGTTGCTCGTTGCGTTCTAGCGTAATATTGAACAGCACGTCAAAGCTACCATCATTGGATGAGACAATGCCAACGTCGCCGATCTTCAATCCCTCTAGTTGATAACTTTCGCGGAGCTGTGTCTTGAGTTGTGGGGTCCATAATGGATATCCATGAGTTCCAAGAAGGTTCCTGGAGTACACTTCATGGGGGGCAAAGGACATGTTCGCGTTCTAACTCCAAGTTCACAAACAGTTTTTATGTTTTATTTGTTATTTCCATTTCCCGGGTTATTGCCGGGTTAGGCATCATCTGTTTTAATTTACACATATATACATTGTGCACACGAACTCAACACCTGGTTGGAACATCTTGAGTGATGGAGGAGCCACGAGCGTCCGGATTCCTGAAGCACCCAGACTATTGGGCCAATGTGCACACGTGGATCTACAGTTATAGTACAGTATCTGCTGCTCCGATCTTTCATCAGTTTGTTCAATGCTCTCTGCGCTTATCATCGGTGGAATGTGACTCTACACACGCCCCACTGCTTGACGACGATAATCTATACCATTCAATGTGAATTCAGAGACCATGTTCCGCCTTGATGATGTCAGCAGCTTTAAAACCCATCAGTCTAAACGCCTCGATATCAGATAATAACCACCTACCTTGCTCGGCAATGGCATAGACGATGGCTAGAGGAAAGAGAATAAGAATAACCAAGGAGATGATGCATCAGAACCTGACGCACTTTGGGTATGACTCCCGACATGAAGAGGCACGATCGACAAGTCAACCACACGAAGGTTGGACGTTCCGTACACCTGAAAAACGTTCAATTATTGCACTGTCGTCGAGTAGTGGTGAGCTGACCCTAAGTGTAGGGTCAATAACTCCGTCATCCTCCAGAGGGAGCATCGAACATGTGCCGATCGTATCTATAACCCGTAGGCTCAGTCACCTGGATGTATCCGACAACAATCTATGCGCACGGTGTGTGGTCTCACTTTCCTTCTTCAGCCATTCTGAATGGACATTGAAAGATACCCGTCGTGATAAAGCAGCCAGCCATACCTGCAATATCTTCGTCGGTCTTCACAGATGGACCCGGACGGATGTCGTTTTCTATAAAAATGCTCAGGAATAGTACTTTCCGGAGATTTATCTACGTTACCGTCAAGGATGTCGCTCAGCGGAGCCGTCTTGACGAGTTTCTTAACGAATTTTACAAGTTCAACCATGGAGGCGAGATCTATGGATCGTGATTTCTGAGATTCTGTGGGTCCTCACACGTTAGGGTAACACACCATATTGCCGTTCGAAGACGCGCGGATCAATGATGGGATTTCCAGTCGGGTCAACAGGATCAATGTGCTTGTTAAACATCAGCGAAAAGTGCAATTTCAGTGTATAGGGAGAACATACAATCGTACCCCTGGAAAACGGGGTGTTGAGTCCAACAACAATGGACATGTGCTTCCCCGTTGGAACTGTTGTCTCAAGTGAAACTGTTGAATCATCGCGTGAAGGTGGTGTTACGCACATGAGATAGGCGGTACAAGAAGAGGGACTGGTACTATCTCGCAACTTGGAGCCTGGTTCTTCAAGTGTTCAAGCTGTAAGTCGTATTGTTTCCGGAGGCCACTAGAAAGCTGAATGGCATCGATGTCCTTCTTTAGATCCTCATATAGCCTTGATGCATTACTGGAGGTTATATCCAACGGGAGGAATAATGTGCTGGTGGCCCAGAGGTGGAGTAGACCTTTGCCCTGCGGACTACGATGGTCATCAACAGATGCGACTTGCGATATAAATAGATACCTACAATAATTGCATACTTTGCTCATGAAATTCCGCAGATCTGAAAAGTGGATCCATTGTCTGGAGTTCATAGCCATCGTAATTATCCGCTTTTAGACCTGCAGCAAACAAGTTATAAGCATGGCATAATTGTATACTGATTCTTACCGTAGCACATAGTGGCATAAAGATGCTCCTGGACGTTCTTTCCAACCCCTGGCAACTCGAGCTTGACTGAGATACCTGCCCTGGAGAGCACCGCGCTGTCACCGATGCCAGAAAGCTCCAATACCTAAATTTTCCGTGTTACGCGTGTAATTGACACCCACGCAGCATAGAAACCTTACTTGAGGCGACTTGATAGACCTACCGCATACCTGGTCAGTGTCTGTTTCTACGGAAGCACATGGGCCTACCAACCCTGCAGAGAGGCAGACTTCCTTCGAAGCCCTGGCCTCATAAACTTTCTTTTCTTCGCCATGAAGAAATTTCACACCCGTTGCGACTAACTTTCCGTTTTTGTCCCGATTCGTGATTATTTCTATCACGTATGCATTGGCCAGAACAGCGAGATTCTTCCTGTCCGCAGCAGGAGCGTAGTACCCCTGCACAAATCGTCAGCCATGTATCAGACAAGTAAGAAGAAAGTATTAGCATTCACATTGGTAACGTATGACCGAACATAGTTTGCAGGGTTCATGATAGAAGCTGTGCTGCTAAGGCCAAGCGTCTGGAATGGATCAGTGTCTGCTCCTCACGAAGAAATAGATCTTTACATCGCCTGAGGACTGCAGATGCGTTGAATCATTTCTGTTGCGATATGTGCTGACAGACGTACGCTGTCTGGAACAGACTTGATACCAAGATTCTTTATGGCCTAGGTGGAATGAATACAGGGTTCGGAAACGAACAAAATTCGCTATACCTGCTCAAATGGCCTTTCGATGTTTGAGATCAGAGGCGGGAACGACGTGACAATGGGACCTTGACAAGTGTGAATGAAGATACTCCCACTCGGAATACGGATAACAGTTCGTACCGTCGGTTCCGCGGGAATCGACATCATACTTCAATATGTCATGGTCATGGTCCGGTACAACGAACCTGTGTGAGACATTAGAAAACCAGCGAACCCTTCATGAACATGGAATAAACCTCTCGCTTCTCTTCGAGTACTTAATGAACGAGTCCCAGTTCCAACCCTTGTTTCCCAGCTCCTCAAAGGCTATTCAAGGCAGTCTAAGATCACTAAAGTTTGTCCACGATTGTCGAATTACCGTCAAGATAGATCCTGGCTGGTCTGGTCCAGAAGAAGGCATTGATTGCAGAGCTCCCCCCGAGCCCTTTTCCCCTGCAGATACATTAGATCGCGAATATCGAGCAGGTAGATTCAGATACCGAGACCAGTAGTACTCTCGGTTGGCAGAGAAAGCCTGTGGAACCTTTGGAATGATGAATAATAGGTCAACAGCGCCAGCCATGGATGAGCAGTACCGTTTGGAATCGCCAATTATACTTTGGGGAGGTATGCGCCATAGGCTGGTGTGGGAGTACTGAGGATTACAGTGTTAAGTGGTGATGCGCGAACAATATGTGATGCTTACAATTGATAGGATCATTGAGGTGAGCCTCTCCTGCCTCCAGCACAAGGACCGAGACCGGCGTTTCTGACAAACGTGCTGCCAATGCCAGACCTGCAGTCTAGACAAGGATCAGATTGAGCAACAACCAGCTCAAGCCAAACAAACCCCTCCACCTATCAACCATCAGGACTCAGAAGAGATAAGACATCAACTTAGTCGAGACGTACCAATAATGATGAAGTCAAATTCCTTGTTGGCGACGTTGTCGATATCGACCAAGGACGTCATGCTGTTTCAAATGGCTTTGGTGATCACTGATCAGAGGATACTATCTGAGGGGGATTGATAATGGAGGATATCTCCCTTCCGCTCGCTTCCTTAATTTAAAGCTTGTCTGGCGGAGACACGGGCATATGAGAATTAAGACTGGCATCTTGAAGCTGCCCGGAATTATTACGCCTCTATCACCTAGTTGTCATCCTGGTGACGAAGGCACTGATACGAAAAATCCAGGGCGCGCCGACTTGGAAAGACTCTTGATTCGCTTACTAAGTGCCAACGATGACGCTCGACGGAGGAACCCAGGATTTCCCTGACTCGATGGTATTGGACTAACAAATGAATGTAATGGTGTTCGGCGAATATTGTTTATCGACCGTCGTGTGAGCCATCTTGTAGTGCCGGTGACTTGGGAAATGGCCGAGTGGTCACCGGTCATTATACCTTGTGCAAGACATGTAAGATGTCGGAGTTAGGTGTGTAAAGTTGACATCCACTCAGCCTTATGGATACTATGGAACACACTTCATGAACTCAATAACTTGCGAGACTCCAGGTAGATTACCTTGTTTACAAGGTCACTGGGGGGGATGGCAAACGCCCCCGTGGTAAATTCTTCCTTTAAATCGTAATTATGTACCATTTGTAAATTGTATGTAGCTTTTGGTATTCAATGTATAAATGCTTCATGTAAACAAGGTTCCTGCCGGAGTTCGGCCATACATCTAGTACCTTTAGACATATGGAGAAACCTAGTAGCTGCCAGAGATGTTCCCAAGTTCAAAAATCACACCTCATCGACATCTCCCATGACAACGCTAGGCTTGGATCTCACTGTTGCTTGGCCCGGACCCCGACAACTGCATGTCCACGTATATGCAACCACTTTATTACAATATATACTGTTCATGAATCTGAATCTGATGGTACCCTTCATCGATTTGCCATTGATCCTCGTGCATGGTGGAATGTGCCTCGCGCCCCACGTCCCACTCAGAGGTCAATATTAGCTTACAGTCCATGTTCCGTCTTGATGATGTCCGCAGCTTTTGCGAGCTTGTCAGCCTACACGTCTCGTTATCAACCAAAATCCACCCACCCTGTTCAGCAATTGCATACGCAAGGCCTAGTGAGAAGGGAATAAGAATAATCTTCATGCACCAAAACCTGACGCACTTTGGGTATGACTCCCGACATGAAGAGGCACGATCGACAAGTCAACCACACGAATATTGGACGTTCCGTACACCTGCGCACCGATCAATATTTACACCGTCGAGGAGTGACACCGAGCTTACCCTCAATGCAGGATCGACGACTCCGCCATCCTCCAGAGGGAGCATCGAACATGTCCCAATCGTGTCTACAGTCCCTTGTTAGTCGACGGAATACATAACAACAGCGTGTACATACGGAAAGTGGATCCCATTTCCTTCTTCAACCATTCTGAACTAGCGTCGGAAGCTGCCCATTGCGATAAAAGCAATCCGACATACCTGCAATATCTTCGTCGGTCTGGACAGTAGGACCTGGACGAATGTCGTTTTCTTGCGAAGACACTTAGTTGGAGATATCTCTGGTGACTCATGCACGTTACCGTCTAGGATGTCGTTCAGTGGAGCTGTCTTGGCAAGTTTCCTGATGAATTTCACGAGCTCGACCATGGAGTCGAGATCTGTGATTCGTGATCTCTGAGATTCTGTGGGTCTCTCAACACGCAGGAAATATACCATATTGCCGTTCGAAAACACGTGGATCCATAATGGGATTTCCAGTTGGGTCAGCAGGATTAACATGCTATCCAAACGTTAGCGAAAATGGAACTTCGGTGTATAGAGAGGGCATACAATCGTACCCCTCGAAAATGGGGCGTTGAGTGCGACGCAGAACGACATGTGCTTTCCCGTTGGAACTAGTGCCCGGAATGTAACAGTCAATTACATCTCGAAAAAGGGGTGTCACGCACTTATGATGGGCGGGATAAGAACAGGAACCACCAGTATCTCGAGACTTGGAGCCTGGTCCCTCAAGTGCTCAAGCTGTAAGTCGTATTGCTTGCGGAGCCCACTGGAAATCTGGACGGCATCAATGTCCTTCTTCAGCTCTTCGTGTAGCTTCGATGTGTTAATGGAGATTGCATCCAACGGAAGGAATGCCATGCCGACGGCAGAGAGGTGGAGTAGACCTTTGCCTTGTGGGCTATGATGGTCATGAACACGGACGCAAGTTGCCCAACAAATGGTAACATACTATAATTGCATATTTTGCTCGTAAGCTTCCGCCGTCCTGAGAAGGGGATCCATTGTCTGGAGTTCGTGGCCATCGTAATCATCTGCCTTTAGAGCTGGGTAGAGTCGCATTAAACCAAGCCCAGGAAATGGTATACTCATCCTTACCGAAGGATACGCCCGTGATAAGGTGCTCCTGGACATTGTTTCCCACTCCTGGCAACTCGAGCTTGACCTCAATACCTGCTTTGGCGAGCACCTCGCTGTCACCGATGCCGGAAAGTTCCAATATCTAACCCGTTCGAGTCACACAAGTACATTTATATGACACTGGAACCTTACTTGAGGTGACTTGATAGCCCTGCCGCATTAATCCAGTCAGTCTATGTGTAAGCGAATGCACCAGTCTACCAACCCTGCACAGAGGCAGACTTCCTTCGAAGCCCTGACCTCGCAGACTTTCTGTTCTTCACCGTAAAGAAATTTCACGCCAGTCGCGACCAACTTTCCGTTTTGGTCCTGCTTCGTAACTATTTCTGTCACGTACGCGTTGGCCAGGACGGTGAGATTCTTTCTGTCCGCAACAGGAGCATAATATCCCTGC
>JBBPNA010000237.1:0-40988 GCA_038090555.1 Boletus subcaerulescens | reverse complement strand
TCTCAAGGAGATGCCTATTTGTCCATCCCATTGGAGGGGACGCAGGGGATTCAGCAAGGAACAGGTAGAACTTTTCAACCGCGGTTTCCGAGTAAATAGAACGAGTTTGTGAATCAAATGATATACCGACATTCTACTGGAGGACTTGGGACTCTGCGGTCAACCAAACAAACGCCGTTCTAGTCGGAATGACCGTGTTCACCGCAACCTCTTCCAGGTTAGTACCACCCTCTGTTCTCTTGAATACCTTTACTCCAGCAGTGCCCGAATCTCCAGCAGCAACAATGTACGCGTCACCACCAACGCCTGCTTGCTCACCGGACATCATTCCACGGATCTGGTCGAGACCAGTATATACTTGGTTGCGCAGAACGAGTTTGTTGTTAACATTCTCAAAGATGGCGATGGTGTCTCCCCGAGGGTCTTGCACGCCAGTATTGCGATTCGACACGTAGATGTACGGTGTAGGATACTCTGCAGTCGGCTCAGGAATGAGGATTTCAGCAGCAGCAAATACCGAGCCCGCGGGTGGGTTGGGGGGAATAATGGAAACATTCGAAATGATTTGGGATGTACCGTTCGGGTAGGAGGGAACCTCTTGGAGAGACAAGGTACTCGCCAACTCGTGAATGGTGTACAACATATTATCTGGAACACGCCAATCAGCAAGCACTGACGAGACGGAGTGCGAGGAACGGCGTACCTCTGATGCAGATGTGGCGAGGTCCACTACCGATCGGTTGTTGGATCTCACCATGGACGACATAATTGCCGGGGTTGCCATCGACCTCTCCGAGTCGCCAAATTTTATCGTTACCCTGTGAATGGATAAGATACGAAACGACACATTTGGATTAGCTGACCTTGTCGGGGATGAAGACCTCGCTGCCATATTCATAGGTCATGTGAGGTTCTGCGATACCTTCAGTAGTGGGTACAGGGAAAGTCCATATGTCTGAGTCACTGGCGAAATGCAAGTAGTCGCCTTCAGTGGGAACGACACGTGCTGTACCAGAGTTATACTGTACAGTGGTTAATGGAGCGGCCATGCGAGAAGGTAAAGATGCGTACGTTGACGACTGCAACCTGGCCTGTGGACAAGGCAGAGCAGTAAGGGGGGCTGCTCCCACCAGAGCTGACTGTATCCACCAGAGTGATGGCGCCATTAGGGCTAACGGTGAAAGATTGTACGGCACCATCTAGAGCATTCTCGTTGACCGCGCTAGACGGGACCGGGTCAAATCACAACCCGAAGTGAGATACAGGTGAGTCACATACTACAATATACTCTTGTTAATCGGGTGAGAGATGATCCATGACGGATTCCCGCCCGTGGTGTACTGGTCGAGGTGGGTCAAGGTGTTGTCATCGGTGTTGAACAAGTAAGACGCAACATAGGCAGTATAACCGCCAGCGAGAATGGTAAAGTTGACCATCGTGAACGGGGGTTGCGTGTTCGAAACCAGAGGATTTAAATATCGTCTCATTGCGATCTTTGCCAAGCCCAACGTTTTATATCCACCCTGAGCGCATGAGTTCCCATACAGACCATTGTCAACATGGTCGATTTATCGTCGCTGAAACGAAATGTCGCAAAGGAGAGTGGCCCACGTGGCCACCAACTGCCAGTCGCAGGAGGGGACGAGTTCCCTACAAGTCGGGTAACTTGACAGCAGTGGCCAGGCTGCTGGAAAAAGAGTTGGCAGGCCACTGTGTTTCAGAGTATGTGGTAGAAGATTTCATCCTATCCATACCTCGAGTAGTGGTATACTGTCACTTGGTCAAATGAGCTCGGGATGGAACACATTGAACCATCAGATTCAAGTCAGCAGGTTGGCAAAATGGATGCAAACCAGACCAAATATGGCCACAATAACGCCCTCGTGTGTCTGACCGATCACTTACTTGAACGTGACATACCGCGATGCGCTACGGTCTACCAAGGTCGCCATCACCATCTCCAGTACGTCGGTGAGTACTCCCGTCCTCGCCGCGTTCCTACATACCGCTCACGACCTCCCAGCCAACCTCGGCGAACCTCTGGCTTTGGTCTCCTCTCAGACTCTGAGAGCGAACCTGAAGAGCCCCTCAGCGATGCCGAGCGCACCCCAAGTTCCCCTTCTTCTCTCTCCGACTCGGACTGCTTTGAATCGGACCGAGAATCACCCGCCATATCCCTTTCGTGAGTCCCTTGTGTCTTACCCCTCATGCTCACCCCTCATTCTTGAGTGCCACGCACGACACAGCACGCGACGACCACCGCGGAGCCCATCAGAACGACGACACGTCGAGGAAACGGTCGCCGCCATCCGACTGCGGACGCGGCATCACGACCCATATGAGGAATGGGAGAAACAGACACGCAAAGACGCATTGGTGCGTGTTCCACCCCGCCGACGTGTCACGGCTCATGATGATCCCGCCAGCGCACGGCTCGTAGAGAACAAGCAGAGATCCTTCTCGAGACGCGTGAACAGCGTGCGAGGGGGAGGGATCTAGACTTGGAGCTGCTGGCTGCGAAACACGAGCAACAGATGGCAGAAGTGCAAATGTTGTTATCGACGCTCAAGCTGAAGCAGCAATCGGACTTGAGTCAACTCAGGGTACAGTGGAACGAGCAGGACAGGTTACAACACGAACGCATAGAACGAGGCATACGAATAGAGGAGGAAAATCATCGGAAAAAGTTGGAAGCAGAAAGGAAGAAACGCGAAGAGGAAGAACGCCAAAGGAAACTAGAAGAGGAGAGACGCTTGGCTGAGGAGGAGAAGAAGCGCCAGGAGGAAGAACAGAGGCAGAAGCAGAAAGAGGCAGAAGAAGCAGCGCAACGAGCCAGGGACGAGGCCGAGCGGGAAAAACGTGCATCATTGGCAGCGGCGGAAAAGAGGAAAAGTATTCTTGGAATCACCCCACCCGATGATGACTGGATTTATGCCCGTCAGTTGCTCAAGGTAATAACCCTCGACGGACATTGCTGCGGAATCTGAGGGGCAATACCATAGAATCTCAAAGCCGGCCCAATGAAAATTGTCAAGGCTGACGGGGCGTTGAAGCCGCAATGGAATGCTATTCGGAGACAAATCACTCCCAAGATAGGCCAATTGACACAGGACCAGGCCACTATCATGCGGATAGTGAGGCATTTCTTCTATTGTAGGGCGCCACTTACGAAGCTCTCACTAGACAAACCAAATACTCGAACTTGTCCATCCACAGCACGCTCTTCCGCAGCCTCTGTACCTGGCCTCACTTTCCTCTTTGGCAAAGGCAATCTTACTGCAAGCAGAGACGGAAGTTACGGCGGAGAAGAAGAGCGCCATCCCTCTTGCGCTAGTCACCGCGAACCTTTTAGAGAGGTTGCCGGTCTTCTCTGATGTGTTCTTCGCGAAGCTCGTGCAGCGATCTGGCGGATGGCCAGTACCTTGTGTCATCCCGTCGACCGACATCGGTGGTACTCAATGGGAGGAAGCAACCCGCAAGAAAGCCATGGGATACCGCGTGAGCAACGGTGAGCAAGAGTCAATGGGAGACTATGTGACGCGCATTTCTGGGATGATGCGCGTGTATTTCCTTGTCCTGGTCGCCTCTGTTTCGAAACCGCTGGACAACATGTTCCGATTACCCAGGTATTGGACGTACTTTGCCAGGATGTTGAACGATGAGCGGTTGCTCTCCACCGCGGTTGCCGCGCAACTGTTGTATAGTATGTACGACTGGTGACTAGGGTGTTCGTGGCTGATCAAAGACCACAGCTGCGCTCGATGTGGGTGGAATGGAGGCGAAGCATGTATGGGGGAAACAGTGGGTCAAGCTGCTCGAGCTCCTGTACGAGGCTGCCACAGTGGGTATTGGGGGTAAAGGCTCCGCCCTCCTTGGAGGCCAGACGCCTGAAGGCAAAGCCGCATGCGTGCGTGTGCAACTCGAGATCGAGAACATTGTGCGGAGTGCATAGTGCTACTATACGCAGAACTTGTCAGGTGGGACGCCACCGGTGGTTCTACTTGTCAAATCGGGGGGGTGAGAACAGATCAGGGTGTAGAGTGATATCCATGTATGTGAACTGTATTGAAAGTATCAGACATGATATGGTAAATGAAAACGGCATGTTGCGGGGAAGTGTTGATAACAAAGTTTGTGGACTAGGTTTTCATGTCATCAGACGAGCCTCGTGTAGGCCCACAGGGGGTCTATTGGTGGAGGCATGTGGCAGTGATCCGTGATTCTATCAACTTGATCTATGTGATAAAAAGGGGTGCTGCGAAGAGGGCCAGAAGCTTGTAAACGGCAAAAGTCTCGTAAGTTGGTCCGAGGACGGACGATCGTCGCGTAGAGATAGAGGTAGGCAGTGTGGGATCGTCGACAGCTGGTACTACGAACATGGATATGTAGATAGATAGATAGGCGACCCAAGCTGCGCGCTCTGTGCCAGGCACGGGTGGAGAGCGATGGGTCGGAGATAGGCTTGGGTCGATCGTACATTAACCAGTACATAGGCTTGCCGGGCTGCGATGGGGCACCCGTCAAACGGGGTGGTTACATAGATCCCCTAGCGGAACGGGTGCACGTCCAACGTGCCTCTTTGACACGGTGGCACACACACGTATCGGATTATCGATAACGGATCGTCTGTATTCTAGAATGCAAGCGTAGCCGAGACGAAATTAAAATTACTGTACACGGTTCTTGGAGCGTAATAACGCGCAGACGAGTCAGATCGTCGACTCATCGCCTTCACGGACACTGGCGGGAATCAGAGCGAGTCAGATGACGTGGGAAAGCCGCGTTGGTGCGCCGAAGAAAACACGCGGCGCGCGCGGACGGCGGGAGACGGGCTGTGCCGCGTGTAATCATGGGCGCTGCCCTCGGACTGTGCCCTAAACCCTGAAATAGAACCATTGAAAAAGAAAAAGAAAAAGAAAACAAATAAAAGAAATAATAAAAGTGACTACTAATACTCCATCTGATAGCTCGAGGGATCTGGAACATGCGACGATATTTTTGAAGGATCCGGATTTGTGATGTCAAGAGACTCGAGATTAGGAATCGCTCGGTTAGTAAATATTGTATTACTTGTTGTACTGCCATTGTTTGGTCAGCCCCAACTTTGATTGAATAAAGTTTGGACACTCTCGAATTTTCCGTCTCATGCTATTTATCCTCCACCATCCCGTCGAGCGATATCCCTTGTCATTAAATTTCTGTTAGCAAACCTGGCAAGGGTTTCATCGTCTTGACCCTCATGCTGACGCTCAGTCCTGGTTCGGTCTGCGACGTGTGCGCAGAAGAGTATGGCCCACATTGCATCCCCCATTCAATCCCCTGCGGTATGCCTTTGTTCGCTCCACCGTAAAAAAAATACTCACTCCCCTTCCACTTCCCAGGCCACGTCCTATGTTCCACTTGCTGCCACAAGATCGTTGAAAAGACATTGCCCCGCCTCAAACCAGCCTGTCCTTTCTGCCGCGAACAATTCGCCAGTGACGATGTTCGTCTCATCCGTATTGACTTCTCTGCAAGCGGATATGCCACCCCAAGGCGGCGGGGTGGCGCGCACGAGGCCTCACATACTTCTCTCAACCATGCACCTCGCTTCCCGATTGTTGAGCCCAGCTTCTCCCGCACACGTGCCGAGGCTCGCCGTCTCGAGGACAAGGTTGCCGCCGTTGCCGCAAAAAAATGTTCAGTCGAGGAAGTCTCCACTCTCCACCAAGAACTCCAAGAATGGTTGACGCATGACGAAAAACAACAAGATGACCAGGTCCGTCCCCTCTACCCTACTGCGGAACTTTTTTTTTCTGACTCACCTCTCAGGTTTCTTCTCTCACGCTGAGTGCTGCGCTGCTCAGAGCTATCCTTGTGAATCACTTCGCTCATTCCGAGGCAACAAAAATGGCCAAATCCGTCGAGGCCAATCTCAAAGGGAAGCTGGACGACATGGAATTATCCGTGACAAAGTTGGAAGCTGAGCTTAAACAGTATGTGTCCGTTCTATTACTCCGTTCCGTTACCTGATCTTTCCTATAGACAGGTATTTGGTCCCCGTCTCGTCAGGTAATTTTTTTTCTAACATTGACTCGCATAGCAAACCCTCTATACCCAAAAAGTACAAGATTGCCATTCTCTGCGCGCAGAGATTAGTCGCATGGGGCTCAAATCCGCCTCGCGCTCCATTTCACCTATTCGCTCTTCTTCTGCCGCCCCTACCTCGGTCGGCGAGGCTCGTCGTCAGTCTCTTTCGTCGTCTGGTGCATGCGTGTATGGTGTTGCTCCCCCTATGCCTCCTATGCCCCCTCCCACTCCTACACCAGTGTCCCGGTTTGCTTCCCAACACATGCGCAGCGCTTCCGTTTCTGGCTCCAGACCTGTCACACCCGCACGAATGACTCCTGCTGTCCGTCACGAGACACCCCTCCGCTCCTCTAGTCTCCGTCCCACCTCTCCAGTGCCACCCTCCAAGCCTCGAGCCATGCCCTTTGCCACTACCTCTCCCCAAAAAATTCTGCGCTCCTACTCAGACGAATCAGATAGAGAAGTGATTCATGAACGTTGGATGCCGAACCCTGATGTTGCGTACAGTCCACCAAGCGGCAAAACAATCAATTACCCGTACGCAACACCCGCCACGCGCTCCCGTTCATCCGGTTCCAACGCAGCTTGATACCACCGCATCCACCCATAGATTTTTTTTGTTTCTTTTTCGGATTTCAGTCCAGCAGTCTCCGGACTAGTATCCTAATATCTCTCTTATTGCTATCTTCCGTCTCGTTTTGATTTGCTTACTATTCCTCTCTAGTCTCGGGTCTCTTTTTCGTCCCTGATTCGTCTCGCTGATCTCGTCTCTCTCATCTCTGGTACCCGCTCTCGTCTTCTGTCTCTGCTCCTCCTTGCGTTAATCCTCCTTTTCTACTGTATCGTACATTATCCACTTCTCTTCTCCTCTGGGCTGGCGGATGGATTTCTCAGCCACATCTCGTTCCAGTTTCCTTTACTTATTGCCTTTGACCTTCTACGCGCCAAGGAGAGCCATTTCTAGTGCTGTTGGTCCAGCAATCCAAGACTTCTGTAGCATTGCATTTTCTTTTGTCTCGTCACATTCCCATTTGCACGCTTCCATTTACGATTCCATTTACGATCACTCGGTTTGCAGATTTGTAGATTTTTGCATTCTACGACTTTGGTACATGCTTTCATTACGAACAATAGACTTGAATGACATTGATGACTATTTTGTTCCGTTTCTGGGCGGATCATATGTTTCCCGATCGGTGAGCGTTTGTCCCTTTGATCTGGATGGTACAGGCGGTGTCCTCTTGTAACGCGTTTCTGTCCAAGACGCCATTGCCGCGCTTTCTTGTCCGTAACCCCTGAAAATTGACAAGGCATGAACAGACTCACCGGGTGATGGCAGCTCGCCGCAAAGTAGCCGCCACCCTTTCACACACGCACAGCATGCCAGACGAATCCAAGATGCGGCGCGTTTCCCGGAATTCGCATGACAAGCCATGATGCATGATGCAGCGCACCCACGTCAATCTGTCATTTGCATCCATCCGGTCCCGCGCACTCAATTGTGCGCGCGTTGCGCCAGAAAGGAAATGTGAATGGTGTCAGTGAACATTTGAATTACGATCATCGGCAACGCGGTCACTAGTCACTAGTGGATACGAGTGCCACTGCGAATGATGCCGTTGGCAACAATAACCAAGCTGTGTAGCAAGAACGTCCCAAGATTCGAACGTTGGATGGTTGGAACGTGGTACGTGGCGAGAGCTCTCACATTGGGCTTCCATTCAATACGACGGGGACCCGTTTGATACATAATAGATCGTTGGCTGTTGAAGGTTCTGGTCCATCAAACGTGTTGCTGGCATGACGGCGTGCGAGCCACGTTGATACGGTTCCATTGCCAACAGTGCCCGTGCCTAGTTCTTTTCTTTCCCTTCCTTTTTTTTTTTTGGAAACGGACGCTTCGAATCTTGTGCGGCGACACCAACCCTCCACGGCCACGAGGTAGCGTTCATGCACACGCATGTGTACGACACGGCGGCGGACGAGATGGAGATTGGTAGCCCTGGGTGGCACAATTATCGCGGTTAGCGAGCAGCGTGGCCTATGGCGCAACGTTGACCACACGTGTTTGTGACGCGCCATGACGCATACGGGCGTCATTCGGACGTCGATATGAATGTTGCCCGTTTGGACAACGTCAGGGTCTCGAATGGAGGATGTGGGTCTTCCACCAGCAGACGGTACAGGGCTTCTTCCATGGACGCGTATTCAATAGTCCATAGTCGATATTCGATATCAATGGCGATCGATCGCTTCGCGGGTGGACGCGGTGGGTACCCTACTGTATCCCATCAACCACACACAGACGGTGCTCAAAACTGACGTCCAACGACGTGATGGTATATGTATGTTCTGATCACTGTTACAAGTATCAAGGCCTTGTGTCCACATCGCGAGATCGCCGGCATCGATATAGCCATTCGAGTGCCATCTATGCTTATCTCGCCGAGTCGTGTGTGTCTTGGGCCCCTGAGAGGGTCATACATACGCGTCGTCACCGTGCCTCGAGGTATGAGGATGTTCACGGCCGTCATAAGTGGATTGACGTAAGTCATCTGTCAGACTCTTCTATCTATCCAAGTGATTCCGAAGACTTGGCCGTGTGATAAGCAGATTCATTCTTCAAAGACGCAAAAAGTAGAAGAAGACTTGTCGACGCGGCAGTCCGGCGAGCGGCGGATCGCGGATACAGAGCGATGTTCAAGTTGGCATGACGGTCATTGTTTTTAACATGACGACAATTAATGTTCGGGCCGAGTGACTGGGTCGACATTGGGTTGCTTGTCAGCAACTCGGTATGTGACTGTACATGTCCGAGTATGTGTGCGTAAGGTCGGGCTCAAGCGCACAGGTTCGGGTGCTCGGGGGAGGATCGCGGGATGCGGGATATCGTTGCAACTTATTGTTTGCCCTTTTTACTGACATCATGTATCATGCATCATGATTTGATGTCGACTAGCCAACAAGGCCGCTATAGCGGCGGGGGGTGGCGACACTTCCAAAAGTTTTTTACATGCATCATGCTCGATGTCCGCAGGGTTCGCAAATTCAGTGTTTGATGTTTCTCATCCCTGGGGGAACGCCCTCTTTTCTTCCAACTTCTCCGACGGAGACGTGCCTCGTCGATGCAGCGTGTTGATAGGGTCGTTGAACCACTTTTGTCCTAGGCTTGAATGCATAACTTCCCAGTCGTCGGTGCTTGTTGGGGAACCCTGCAAGTTGTGTGTGTTCAATGTAACCTTGATTCGCGGCGTGAAAATAGCATACGGTGACCTCGGGTCCGCCTTCGGGCTTTTACTAGGCGCGAGATTCGGGGTGACGATGGAAATATCGGATCGATACCCTCAGTGTCGGGGGTTCGCTTGCGCTTATGTGACTTGCTGTGTTGGGGTGACCGCGGAGACCCGTGCACCGTGTTAGAGCTCACAGCATCGTACAGGTCGAGCCCGAGTCGGTGCCATTCGAATAGTTATCAAGGCGACGATCGGTTGAAGCGATCGATCGTTGATAGAGGTCAAACAAAAGTACTGATAGCAAAGCTGGCCCAGACAATTGATTCAACATAACACATACACCAATGTTGGCAGTTCACGTTGAGATACATTCAGCATATCACGATAATGTTACAGATATAATAATCGATTGGGTTGTGGAGTCAACCCCATGACACCCCCTAGGCGGAGACTTGTGCAACGTGTGAGGCATCGCTGCTGATGCCAAGCACACTGCCGATGGATTTGAATTCCTGCTGAGAGGGCTTGGAACTGCCAGATAAGACTATACGACGCAGATGAGGGCTAGTAGTTGCACTCGATCGAGGGACACGTACTAGCATCGATGCGATCCGTGGTTAAGCCTGTCTGCTTTGCGAGCCGGGCACTGTCATACCCTATCATAGGGTTAAATTGAAGATCTGAGTGCGTTGAGTGTGCAACGAGAACGCACCTTTCGAATTCATGGCGTTGGTGATCGCGGTGCACTGAGCGGTCATGATGAGGATGATGAGGATGATGATGTGGTGTGATGTGGGGTGGGGTAGAGATGGGGTGGCTTTCGAGCGCCTTCTTATCTGTAATTGGAGGTCAGCAGGACAAGAGAGATAAACATATATATGTGTTGATGATGGGAGTCATCAATTCGACATTGATGTTCCGGCCTAGATCCTCACGTGACCTGTACAGCATTGACTGATTGTGCTTGTTTGTCATCACTTCCTCACATCCCGAGTTTTGAAGTGAGACTCCGAAGTCAACACCTGTACACCTCAAGCCTCGTCAAAATGGTACGTGCTCAATGCCATAGACTACGGGACACATCGAGACATGCACTTTTCCGTGTATTCCGTTGATCTGGTGGTGTCTTGATGATGGATGACAATGCTCACTGGTGGATGTATACAGCCTCCCAAGAAGAAGGTCGTCAAAGAAGAAACCACTGTCCAGCTCGGTCCCCAAGTCGCTGAGGGAGAGCTCGTTTTCGGCGTTGCTCACATCTATGCCTCGTTCAACGATACTTTTGTCCATGTTACCGATCTGTCGGGTAGGGAAACCGTATCCCGTGTCACTGGTACGTCGTGTGGCCCTATGCATCAAATCAGCCATCATCTAAGCCGTTTCAAAAGGTGGAATGAAGGTCAAGGCCGATCGTGATGAGTCTTCGCCATACGCCGCCATGTTGGCTGCTCAGGATGTCGCAACACGTTGCCGTGAAGTCGGTATCACCGCGCTTCATATCAAACTCCGGGCCACTGGTGGTACCGGTACAAAAACACCTGGCCCCGGTGCACAGAGCGCACTCCGTGCGCTTGCCCGCGCGGGTATGCGTATTGGCAGAATCGAGGATGTGACGCCGATTCCCACCGATTGCACAAGGAGAAAGGTAACGCTCCCTACAATTTTATCCTTGATCTTGTCTGCTGATCACGGTTGTGATAGGGTGGTCGTCGTGGTCGTCGTCTGTGATGTCGGGTGGTCACGGGTTATGTTTTTATCCACATGATAAACGTGTCTTCTCGTGTGTAGTTGCATGTACTCTGGTCGTAATCAATGTCGCTGAACGACGCGCATCGGGTGTTGTCTGAGACACCTGCCCCGCGGTCGTTCCCTTTTGTGATACGTGTCACGTGTTAGTTTCACTGTACCTATTCTTTCCGTTGAACCACTTGCAAAGGAATAGCCATGCAACTCATGCTGGTGTATAGATTTCTGCGTAAGATTTCAGATTGGACGATGGCGGGTTTCTACTCCAAGGTGTATGTCGCGGGACAAGAAAACGTGCCAAAGGACGGTCCAATCATCTTGTAAGGCCTTTACCCCTAACAGAACTAGTATCTTTTCGACGCGTTCAAATCACCCAGAGCTGCAACACATCACAACGAAATAATAGACATTGCCGCTCTTTGTGAGTTTCTGCCTTCTGCCAAGCCGTGCACGCACTCACATTGCCACTTTGGAAGCGGTGACCATTCCACACCGACGACGGATATGCTTCTGGGCCAAGTCCACTCTGTTCAAGAACACTTTTTCCGGAGCTCTGTTGAGGTCATCCGGGAGCATTCCCGTGCGTCGCAACCCCGACAGTATCGGGAGCCATGGCGGTCCTGGCTCTTTGGGCTGTGCATCATCGACGACTTCCCAGGCAGACTTGTTCAAGCACACCTCTATGGCTTTGGCGAGGGGCGAAGTGGTCGGGGTGTTCCCTGAGGGGACGAGTTATACGGAACCTGCGATCGCTCAGGTGAAGGAAGGGGCTGCGTGGGCTGCTATTGAATATGTCAAGGCTGTCGCTGCGCGCCGCGCGACGGGAGAGGCAGGTGAGGATTTGCCAGTGATCATCGTGCCAGCCGCGATCGTCTACACCGATAAATCGCGGTATCAGAGTCGGGTATGTCTTGTAATTCTTGCGCAGCGAGGTCGAGCATGGCTCATGGTAGTACCGTTCCAGGTCATCGTACGGTGAGCTACCTCTTTTTTTCTCGCTGACGTTGACACCAAATGCGGGCAAGATATGGAAAACCGATACGCGTTGATGGTTTCCTCGCCAAAGTCGATTTGGGAGACGATGACAGCGTGCGCGCACTTGTAAAGGATATCACTGGAGAAATCTATCAACGGCTGAAGGAAATGACGATCAATGCCCCAGATTGGTGTGACTTTTCGTACAATGAACCAACGCTGGTCGATTCATTACCTCAACAGGAATACTTTTAATAGCGCGAAAATAGCAGCAGAAGTAGCTTGGGGGGAGGTCCCCAGTATCAGTAAGTACGTCGGAGTATCGCAGACGTGAGTGAGCTTTGGGGCTATATGCTATATGCTTGACGTCGTGTCACCAGTTTCGTCGACCTTCTCTCAGGCGAAAGTCAAGAAATTCTCGACATGAAACAGCCACTCGTCAAATATCTCGGGTTGTTACACTATACTGGGATATCCCATGGAGCTCTCGACTATCTCTATCCGTCGCCTGCGGCGATCACTCCAACTGTTCCGATTGCGATCCTAACTGTACTTTGTCAACTGTGCAAGACGTTCCTACACCCGAGTGCCATCGCGTTCTTACCAATGTTTGTTCTCTACCTTCCCGTGTATATCGCCAGCTGGCTGGCTGTGCGATTTCTGACAAAGCCTGATGAAGAGGAAGCAAAGGCACAGTTCAAAGCCGTCTTTGGTGGCCTAGGCATGGGTTTACCGTATGGCATGGTCACCCGGATAGTCTTCAGAACACTCATGCATGCTGGTGGTAAAGACTGGATCGCAAATTTTCCTCCTTTTTTCACAGCAGCTATTGGGGTCTTAATTGGAATGGTGGCAGTTACAGTCGGCACTGTGCATATCTTGTGGAAATGGCACAACTCTTTGGTTAAAGGCAAGTCCAGATGTTACCCGTGTTTCCTAGCAGCGCTGATTTTGTCAATAGGAAATCTCAAACGGTGAGTCTGATTAGCGACTTGGCCTCTTACTCAATTGCTATGCCAGGTGGAGATGTCTGACCGCGTCCATCAAAATTCTGATTGGTCTTATTTCACCGCCGTCCAATGAGTTGTCGGAGGCGAGGCTGGTAGCGTACTCGCGACCCCCACCGCCAGCCGGGAACCCATTCATCAAGCGAGCAGCTATGGACCAGTCTGCAAAGAGCGTCACCCCACCGTCGATCAGCGCCACCAAGCTGATCAGACCGTTGTTCGTAGCTCGTGTGAATGCCGTTGATGCCGTCAGGAAGCTAGAAGCGGTGGGAAAGGACAGGGAAAGGAGGTTGGAGTCAGGGAAAGACGAACCACGAGAGCTGCCAAATAAGGGGAGTGACTAAGCGGAGGGAAACCCTTACACCCAAGCAACTTGCCACACCTCGCTGTTTGCACGTTTATGCTATGAGGTGATATCAGCCTCGACGGCCGTTTCTGGTTTCAGTTCTCCATTTTTCGTAATTTGCTATGCTCGTGGTTCACCCTGCCAGCCTCTGTGACGTCTGCCTCGATCCATACAGTATCTCCTCTGAACCCGCTAATTCACCCCACGTCATAGCGTGCGGTCATATTTTCTGTCTCACGTGCGTACACTCCTTCAGGACCCTCAGATCACTCTAAATACGCTCCCCTCTCTCCTCAGATGTCTCCGGAACCTCTCCCCGAGTGCATGTCCACTTTGCCGAAAATCCTTCCAGCCAGACCGCCTCAAAAAACTGCATGTGGCAGGTCCACCCGAGCTTGACGGTGTTCCCGAAGCATTGATCGAGGTAGAAGCTACGCAACTCCTCCACCGTGTCGCGCTTGCTTCCGGAGAGGACGTCCCTGACGTCGAAATCATCGAAGTCGTCACCCACGTCGAAGAATGGCTCTCCACCAACTCCCCCGACGAAATTTCTGTGAGTGTGGACGCATCTTGCTACACTCGAACGAGGTCGCCGTCCTCGAGGGGGCGCTGGCGCTTGGGAGGTGGGGCCACGCTAACTCGGGGGGTGGGCTTCCTTGGATCCGAGTTGTTCCGCCTTGCAGTAACACGTTCTCACCTATCCCACGAGTTAGCATCGCCCGCTGCGTGCCGCGCTGACCACTCTCCAGCGGTACAAGGCACTACAAGAGCGCAATGAGCGAGACCACACGGAGTACCGTCGTGCCCGCCGTGAGCTAAAAGCCTATCGTCGCAATGCGCACCAAGATTCAAAGACGTCTCGTGCAGTGGAGGAAAGTCTGTTGGGCAGGATTGATGAAATAGAGAGTAACCATGCGTTGTGAGCTTTTCCCGTTGTCCCAACTATATAATGACAGAGTGGCGCTGACCCACTCGTGAACAGGGAAGTGAGTCAGGCTGATCGAACGAGGGTTAGGTACCGCTCGACTCACTCATGTTTTTCAGTTATCTCGGCTCCATGCCGAGATCGATTCCCTCCGTGGTGACGCCCAACAACAACAACAACAACCTTATCGTAATGCTTCTAACCCCCTTCCACTACCACCTGAGCCGTTGCCGCTTGAGCGATTTCCTGCTTTCGCCAGGACAGGCGGAGCCGCGGATACGCCTGATCCCCTTCTATCTGCTGTACCCTATCCTGCTCCACCTCCGAGGACACAACCTACTGCCGCCGCGACCATCACCAACGGCTATCCGCCTGTAACCGCCTATAGCGGAACATCACATACTCAGCTTGTACCCCCTGTCCTAATTAGCCAACCACTCGCCGCCCCACGTGCACGGCACGCCCAAGCTCCGCGTGGAGAAGAACGGAACAGAAGACCCACAACCCAAGAAGTCAACGGTAACCACCATCCAAAAGAAGATAGGAGGCGTCACGCGGAATCCAGCCGTGCAGGAGCTGGTGAGGCGAGGTATGGGAGCACGGATGGCAGACCACAGATCGACACCGGTCCAAGGCAGGGCCGGCGCGTCGTTGTAGCCCCTTCTCCAGCCCCAAGCTGGGCAAACCATCCACTCGTCGAAGGAGGGAGATCAGACGAGGAACGAGAGGTTCGCTCGAGGGCACGCACGAACGGCACGAACGGCCTCATCAATGGCAGTTCTGATGTAGTCCCACGTCTGACTGTGGATGCGCGTCTCGCGTCCGCAGAGGCATACGTTCAAGGCTATGGTTCCGGCTACGACTCTGGTTTCCAGATCGCCAGCGAGCCGTCTACTTTTACGCCATCCTCGTACGGAAGCGATCGGTCAGATCGGGTACATGCGTTTCCTGTGGAGGAATCGCCTGACCAGCCAATTGGTGGCTTAGGTTTGATGGGCGTGCCACATCCGATTGCAGGGACCGTATCGACGCCAGACGAAGAGGCTACGCCAATGAACCGAACTATGCGGCTGACGAGGAGGAATACGACGCAGGTCGATGTGGAGCGATCGGCACGGAGGTTGGGTGATCAACCCCACCTGGATATGCCGCAAAATGGTGGTAGTCGGAGAGGTCCCCTGCAGACGATCGGCCAGGTTCTCGGTGTCCGTCGTGCCGTGACCGAAGGTGCGTTGCGTCATGGGGTGAATGGCGCTGATGACCCGGCGAGGCAACGCAGAGCCGTGAGCGGGGTTGTTGCGCCCCTCGCTGGAGAGGACGAGAGCCCAAGGAGCGAGACCACGTGGGGCACGGTACAAACATTATCCGGGGACAGCATCAGCGGAGGTAGTATGGGCAGCCTTGGCCTGCTGCTTGGACTCCACAACGGTGGAGTCAGGGGGCAGGGAAGTGTTGCTGGAGACTCGTACGGAGGACGCGGGGATCTTGACGAAAACGTGACTAGCGAGGGAGAGGACGATGAGACGGAGACACCTATGATTACAGGCAGCTTACCTGGCTCGGAATCGGTTGTATCGGGCTTGGGTCTTATCAGGGAGGATGAAGGGGAGCATTCCGGCTCACGGAATGGCCGCGTTCTGGACAGTACGACATCGCACCGACGAGTTGCGTCGTATACAGAGCGGAACCCATCATCGTTGGAGACAACGCAAGATCGTCAAGCACGTCGTGCGAGGAGGAGCGAAGGGTCGAACGACCATCATCATCACGCATTACAATCAAGCATCGCGGAGATTTTGCGTTCTGCTGACATTGGCAGGGTTGTCACCGCCTCTAATATTACTAGCACCAATGCGCTATCGCTGCATTTTGATGCCTCATTTCCGACGCATGACTATCAAGATCATGCGGCTCCATCTGGACTAGAAATCGTTGCACCTACACCGATTGTCGGTGGACCCAACATTATACACTTGTGGGCTAATCGCACATGAATATAGAATGTTTCTTTCTAGATACTGCTGATTTGTTGTCATCTCTCCGTTCGTCGATTTCATTGTTTGTCGTGGAAGTTGTATGGTTGTTGGTATTTGTGTATTAATATTGTTATACTTGTAGTATCTACGAATTATCTCCCCCGATCTCGTTTTCTTTCTATAATCTGTCGTCATTCTGGAACGAGAGCGGGAGAAGACTGCAATTCCAAGGTCGACTTGACGCCCATGGATTGGTTCTGGGGCTCCGATTACAATCCAGGTCCCTTCATGTCCACAAATTTGGGTAAATAAGGGACCACGAGGCTCCCCTCGGCGTAACTCCGAGTCATTGGTCTCCAAGTGGCACAAGGAACGCAGTGTTGCAACGGGATCAGTGGCTCACGCAAAACCAAACGTTTATCCAGCAGCTGATCTCGAAGACGCGTCTAGACATGTTCTGTGGCGTGAAATGGCACCATCACAGATAAGCTGTTTTCGTGTTCTCTCGCTGGACTCGCTCTTTAAAACTGCCTTTTTGGAAACAAGTTTCCGAGGTATCGCACACGAGAGCGCTTCTTTTCTCTTGGCAGAAGGTGATGAGCGATTCTTCTCGCCTCTCCTTCTTTTTCTTGTTCGTGCTCCTTGGGTCCCTGTGCCGGGGACCGGGACGTTGTGTTCGTACCGAGATCCTGAGACTCCGCGAGGGTTGGTTGTTGACATGGACGCATCTCATTTGTCAGGTTGCGACGTGCTCGCGTTCCATGTAAATCCGTTTTCTCTCAGGCCCCTCCAAAAACAAACATGGACGACGCTGTGCGCCGGCCAACTTTCCAACTTTCAGCCCCACCAAGCGATGCGGCGGGTGGGGAACATCAATTGACCATGCCAATGGATCCGGGCAATTGTGTGTCTGCTGTGGACGCCACTTGGGACCTGCCACCTGCCAACTGGATTCACTCACGATAGTCGTACGCTGGGTAGTGCCTTATCGATATCGCGTTGATGTGGTACGATCTCGGAGACTAGACTCGGCCGCAGTGCTTACTTGATCATCCGATATGCATGATAAACCTCCGATGGGTGAGACCTGCGGATGATCGATGGGATGATCACGCCGTTGCTGCGCCCATTGTTCAAAGGATCCGAGAGACTTTTTTTTAATTGTATGTCACATGTTTCTCGGAAGCACAGGTGGGTGAGCGATTCGCAGCTGTTGGCTGAGTGGGTCGCTGTGGGTGGGGATGGTCACCTCGGCTAGTCAACATAATTGTCATCGAACCGGGGAGAAGGCGGACAAGGGACAGGGAAAAGGTTCGATAAGGGCGTTCATGATCTACTTGGGATCGGCAGACACGAAAAGTCGATGAGTCTTGCTGGTGCAGATCCCAAACTGTCGTGGATGGTCGTTGGCGCAAGCGAACAAGCGGTCGATGTCGAGGGGCGATGATGGGGGAAAAAGAAAGGACCACAAGCAGAGAGACAGCAAAAAGCACATACTACTGTGGGGAAATGGGGCACACAAAGGCGCCCCGGCATATAAACCAAGTAAAGCCAGGACGAATAGCCCATCAAAGATCCGAGTGAAAAGGTACAGTACCCGTTCAGTACGTTCTAATCAGTTTTTGCGGCGTGTTGGCCGCACTGCTCGCACATCACATTCGCTGCGGAGGGTATCCGGCCAACTGGTCCATTCAAGGGGCGTCTGGCATCATGACGGCTTGTCACCAACTCCGTGAGCTTGTTCCGACGAGCTCCATTCCGTCCCGGCGAAGCCTATCGCGGTGGCAGAGACCTTCAGGGATGCTATCGAGAATGAGAAGCAATCACATAGTACGACAGCCAAGCACTGAAGCAGAGGACAATGTCGGAGTAGCAGCTGACCGCTAGCGTGGGGCAACGGATCCTATCACGTGTGACGCTGGGAACGAACGTTCAGGTCAGTTGGATCCGTACAGCAACTTGCCATCCACATCACGGCCAACGTGCAGACCGGGTTGATCATTGTCATGTGTAGCACAGCAAGGGGCACGGACCAGCCGTTGCATGCTGGAAACACGAGGACAATTAGCTCGGGCCGAAGAACGTCCAGATACCATCTCCCAGCCGGAAGGGATTTCCCGAGTCCATACCCCCCTCATTTATCCCAGAAAGCCCGAAATGAACCAGGTGTGTTAAACTGAGTTCAAATGCCTTTATCTGTCACATAGCTGATTTCTGATACAACAGGTTACCTGTATGTAAACGTGCTTCGAGATGTCGCTTAGTGGCCTCGTGCCTGCCTTATAATGTTGTCAAAGGCCCAATGTTGAAAATGCCCTGACCTCGGTGCTTGCACCAATCTAGGCTAACACGCGTACTTGGCCAGGCCTGTTCATCCCGCCCGCTCTTTATATCCGTTGCTTCTCCGTTCTTTTCTTCAAGTCTTTGAAGGGGTCCTTAGCCAGTCCCTTTCACTCTCGATCATGCTGGTGCTCGGTCCAAACTCGACCTGCGACGTCTGCCTCGAGTGTTACACCACCGGGGTCAACGTACCCCATGCCATTTCATGTGGCCATGTCTTTTGCCAAAAGTAAGTCCTCAGAGACGATCGAAAGTGGCCATCCATCTCATCAAAGGGTCCTGTGCTAGATGTCTCGACCATCTGATGCAACAAAAGTGTCCCCTCTGTCGCGAGCGGTTCTCGCCCCGCGATATTCGCAAGCTTCACGTGGACCGCGATCCGTCCACCATCGCCGCCGTCGACTCCCCCTCGGAGCCCGTGGTGATCGCACCACAGATGGACAACGAGTCGCAACGGCTGCTGGACGACATTACACGTATCGTCAAGGAGGGTGGCAAGGTCAACGAGATTCGGAGGGTGATCGACGAGTGTCGAGCATACTACAAGTCGCAGCCTGGGAATCAGGTGCGTCTTCTCTCACTGTGTCAGATCCCTGACGGCATTGGTCTCATGTCGTCCTTATCTCCAGTATACATCTGTCAGGGTCAGCTGCCTTTTACTACATAACCTGTTGGAAGCGCAGAGAAAGCTGGTCATGCAAGCGGAACAGCTACGTGAAACGACTGCAACACGCGACGAGATACGCGATCGCTTGACGTCAGAACTCGAAGCGGTTCAGCTCAAGTATGAGGATTTGGAACGTACGAGCCGTGATGAGAAAGACACTGCGCTTGCGATCGAGAAAAGTCTCAGGGAGCATTATGATCAGATGAACAGTTTTTGGAAAGGGTGGGTATTCGCATCCATGACGTGTTATCTCTCGCTAACGTCTCGGTTATAGCCAAGTAAGTAGATCCGTTTATTTTTGCGCTATCCGCCTAAGGCCCGTTTTTAGATGGAGACTGTAAATCACGAATGTCGGTCTTTACGGGAAGAACTTGATCGATGTCGTTCAAGTAGGACGATGGCTCCTCCTCCTCCTCCTCCTCCTCGAGCGGTAGAGCTTCAGTATTTCTACAGGAAAGAGCCAAAACGGTCCTACTCGGGCAGCGGAGACCTGACTTCGTCTCAGGTGGAGATAGCCAAAGGCAAAGTCATTGACGACGAGTATGACTTTCATCTCTCACCTCTTGCAGAGGTGACTGCACCATTGATTTCGACCGCGCCTTCCTTGATGGCTCTTGCGGACGACTTTGATCAGGATGAGATCGTCAAGGCAAAGCGGGCCAAATCACCTATCCAAGAGGAGCCTGAGCCAGAGTCTGAACTGGATGATTCCGGCAACGCCACCGCGATGGCGTATCCATTCCCTGCGCACCTTCAACCGCCTACGACCAAAGTTGATCCCATACCCATACCCTCTCGAACTCCACCGTCTCGCCAGTCGAGTGTCATGGCCATGTCGATTACGGCTGATCCATGGCCATCAAATATCTCTTGTTCCAAGCCACGGGACGACGTGGTGATGAGCAGCCAACCTCCGTCCCCCAGCCATCAACCATCTTCGGATCGCTTGGCGATGCCGCAAGGTTCCCGTGCCAACAAGGAGGGTTACCCGCGTGAGATGACGGATCTCAAACGGCGTGATTCCACCGGGATGGGGGCCAAGGACCACCTCGTGTCCAAGCTGCACGATCTCCTCGACAGCCCTCGGCCCACCTCGTCACTTCACGGGCATATGCAATCCCGCGCGGATCTCCCTGATCCAATACTCCCACTGCGACCCAGCTCGCGCGTGACGGTCCCCTCTCGCCCCTCTTCGACTGCACAAGGGTTGGGATCCTCTTCGACGACGTCGATGACGCACTACCCGGATGATCCGCACGGGGCGTCGGATCGAAAACCACTGGTACGCGCGAGCGACGCTGCGATGCAACTGGAGAAGGAGCGGCTCGAGCGTCGTCGACTACGTGAAACGTCCAACTCGCTCAAGGATGCGACCAACGTCCCGGTAGACGTCTGTTATCTCACGCGGCACCGGTCCAAGGGAGGCGGCGGCAAGACAAAGGCTGGGTACCCAGCTTCTGCCTCGGCCGAGATGTATGCGTGATATGCTCGCTACCTTGCCTTTTTTATGCTTTCCGCACATGGTTTTTTCTTTCTATCCCCATTCGGACATCATGCTAGAACGCACTGGATATTTCCTTGTTGCCATGATGTCTATGCAGGCTTTCTGGGCTCGCCCGGACGCCGTCGCGCCGTGAGCGTGTTCGGCTGGGGGGCAGTAATGTATGTGACGTAACCGCGATACCTTGTACCCTTTAGACGCACGTCGTGCGTGTATGTATGTATGTAACTTGATAGCTGTTGTACGACCTTGTGATCCCCCTCTCCATGTCTTATATGTAACGATTACTTGTCTGTTTGTCTGATGGAGTACATCAAAGAGTGTCTACTGTATTTGCATGAGCTAGAGGATACATCAGCATAGTCGATTAAGAAGGTTACACTAAAATGATCAAGAAAACAAAAAGCGGCACGATCACCTCTCAAGTAGCACACTGCAACGCCGCCCCACACAACTGCGCAGCCAAGATGTACAACAAAAAGAGGACCACGACCACCGACAGCGCCAGTATCTTGCTGTTCCTCCACCACATCTGCCGTCGTACCGTGCGTGCACCCCGCCGAAATGCCGTCGCCTGGGTGGCCATGGTGTCGGTCTTGTCGACGAGCAACTCGATGCGTTCGCCGCGGCTGAGGATTTGTTCGACGTTTTTGACCATGATGTCTTTGACGTGGTCGAGTTCGGCTTGAGCGCGGGCGACCTGGTCAAAGGGTGGGTTGGTGTTGTAGACGTGCAAGAGGGTGGCGATGGTGGGTGAGAAAGTGCCTTGGAGGCTATAAGCCGGTGCGCCGTCTAGTACGGCCGAGGAGGAGGAGGGGAGTTCGGTAAACTGTGCACGGGGTGAGGCCAGGATGGGACGAGGTAGGGGGGGCGAGGCGCACGACGTACCTTGCGTTGCAACTCGGTCAGAAACGCAAACGGAGTTTTACTGTGCGTCGTGATATGGGATCAGATGTGCATGTCGTGTTGGTGAATGATGAGGGGGGGTGCTTACCGACCGGCTGCGTCGTCTGCCATGACGAGGTAGACGAACCCGCCTTCGGAAATGTAGTGGAAGAGGTATTGGTCCCAGACATAGGTGAGTTTGCTGTCGTTGGGAGGTATCTTTGATAAGATGGTTTGGGTCGCTGTGATAGGATGAGGGAAGGGAACGAGATTGAGTGGAGATTCGTGCCTTGTGTATAGTCTCGACCGCCTGGCGGTTGGTATTCGGCAAGCACGACGGACTCTCGTGCGACGAGTGCAGTCAGCTGAGAGCGATGAGGAGGAGGACATTGCAAGCACGACAAAGCCGAATACGCACCAGAGACATCGAAGCGAAGAGACAAGAATGGACTTGGCGATGCGCAGTATGATGTGAGCTGACCGTGAGAGTTTCCAAAGACCCTTTCCACGTATTGACCGCGACTCGAACTCGTCCAAACGCAACACTATGGTGTGTCTCCCGTGAGCTCGCTGCTCTCCTCGTCACTGACGCACTCGTCCCAGTCCGACTCAGACGCCTCGACCCATGCCAGCAGTCCGTCGAACGGCAGGGGAAATGCCGTCGCCAGACCACCCGGTGCTCAGATTCGGTATGTGGACGACAGCGAATGTGTCATTGGCCAATGCACTGAGTGCACCTTTTTTTTTTCTTCTTGCAGTCGACGTGCGGGCGGTTCACAGGCGCCAAAACCCAACTCGACTCGCGCAGCAGGCGCAGGTGGTTCGTCGGGGACGATGCTCAAACTCTACACGGATGACTCACCAGGGCTCCGAGTGTACGTGTGTCTTCTTCTTGGCAATGTGGTACGCATGGTTGACGATGGTGTGGTGGACAGTGACCCATATGTCGTCCTCATTCTCTCACTCGCGTTTATTGGCTCCATCTTTTTCCTGCACATCTCTGCTAAATTGATACGGGTGTTCACCAAGTGATTTTTTATACTCTTTTGCATGTGCTCGTACACTAGTCTTAAAAATGGATGCCCACTGGGATATTTTGATTGCACCATATAGGGGACGTGACACTGACTGCCAGAGCGACGGCCTCCTTGTGTGACACAGGCGACCACCACCATGTCAAGATACATCTATTGTGCCAATGCACCTGCCGTCGCCAATGCCGCTCCCATCCTCGCCAGCTCTCCCTTCCTCATCATCGACTGCGAGGGCAAGAACCTCGGCGCAGCAGACGGCGTTCTCTCTCTCATGTGCATCGGCACCGCCAACGCAGAGCACATCTTTGTGTTCGACGTCCTCGCCCTGAGATCACGCAATGCCCTCTCCCGGCTCCGTCTCGTCCTCGACCTGCTCGCAGACCCCACCGTGAAAAAGATCATGTGGGACTGCCGCAACGACTTTCTCGAAATCTCTGCCACGTACGGCGTCTTGCTCCAAGGCGTGCTTGATCTCCAGCTCGCAGAGATCGACTCGCGCGCGTCCGTGCGCGGCGAAAAGGATTGGAAGCGTGCCGTGCGCCTCGCAGCCCGTGGACGACGTCTACCACTGCCCCTCATCAAGCAAAACCCCGACTTGTTCTCGGGCGTGCATAGTCTGCAGGGCATGGATGCGTGTATCAAGGAAGCCCGTCTGTTGACGACGGGAAAAGACCGTAAGTACATTTCACCTGTCAACATGTGCCCATCGGTCGTGACCGACACACAACTTTTCCTAGCACAGGTGGTCGCGATGCACAAGACAAACGGTTCGATGGTATGGCTAGACCGTCCGCTCCTCCCGCAGCTCCTCCACTATGCGGCACACGACATCGAAATGATAGGGGCACTTTACGAGCATTTCAAGTCCCAGTCTTGGATCACGCCTGTCAACGAAGACGTGCTCGTCGACCAAAGCATGCGTTACGCCTATTCGCTCTATTACCAGGGCCGCGTCACAGAGGACGACGTGTTTGGGTCCAGCTCTCTCCTCCCGCTCGACGTCCTCCGGGAACCGCGTGGTCTGACGGTGCCATGTCAAGGCTGCAATCGCATGCAGTCGCTCCATTGTTTCACGACCAATCGACGCGGAAGAAAGATTGTCGCGCGGACCAACATTTGTCGAGTGTGTCAGATCAAGCTGCTCATCAAGCAAGTCGATCACCCAGTATCTTGGGTCAACGTGGCGACTTATGCAAGTCGATGACCATGTGTTGCGTTTTTCGAGTCGCTGATGCCTTGTTTTCGTGCAGACTTGATCATTTTCTCTCTCCACTGATTTGATCGCTAACGTTTCCACATGTGCTTGTCATGGACAGGTTTGTACTCTATTGACAGTCTTGGTTGTGTAGTTCTCGTAAACGCTTGTATGTTCTCGTGTATTATTAGGTCATACTACTAACGATGTGACTCTGCTTCACGACTTGGTCGATGCGTGTTTTACATCTCAGAGCCTGCATCGATTGGTGGGATTGAAGCAACACACACAAGTACCAGTGGAGCATCATTCGTGTACTGTACCACGGCAACCATTCTGCCAGATCACCGATACATCGACGGTAATGTGTTCACGCGATCCACGTCATAGTGATGTACTCGGCTGCGTCGCTTGGCCATCGTCATGTGTATCCGCAAACGCAAAGACGGTCCATGTCCAACACAACGTCTCAAGGATCAACGGGTCGATAGATGTAGGAGAGACGTATGGCCGGTGCGACATCCACAGTGTGTGCATCTGCCAGCCAGAGCCAGATCTGAGGTAGACATGGCAGCAACTCGGTACTAGGGTGTGACGATACACGTGGAACATGGTCGACGGGACGGTAGTCGTCTGGATCAAGGTAGGACGACAGCGATGGCGTAAGTGCATGTGTGTAATGAGTAGGGACGGTGGAGTATGGCAGTCGCCTCCTCGCAACGACGTATGGTAACAGCAAGATGTAATTTGGTGGCCCAGCACAGGCTTACATACACTTGTAGATAATCGGGCCATCTCTTTGCTCCTCTTCTCCATCTTCTTCTTCAACCATGTCCTGGCAAGGTGCACCATCGTCCTAGATCTCTACACCGTCCTTTATCTGATGTCTCACCGCAGCATACGTCGACACGAATCTCGTTGGAACAGGCAAGATCGCAAGGGCCGCCATTCTAGGTCAAAAGGGTGGCGTATGGGCATCCTCGGCTGGATACAACGTATGCACGTCTTGAACCCTCGCACACTAGCTTGGGCTGATGGGCCACCCCGCTGGCAGCTCTCGCCTGAAGAACAAAAGGCCATCGTCAATGCACATAACAACCTAGATGCCATACGGGCAAGCGGGGTTCGTCTGGCTGGACAAAAGTTCTTTACTCTCCAGGCCAACGAGCGGTCCGTGTACGGCAAGAAGGGGGCAAGTACCACTGAGAACTCGTATCGCTGCCCGTTTGGCTGATCCTTTGCCATTAGGCTGATGGGTGTGTTCTGGTCAAGACAAAGCAAGCGATCTTGGTCGCCGAGTACGTTGCACCATTTCAAGCACCAGAAGTGACACCCATCGTCGAGGGCCTAGCGGACTATTTGATAAGCTTGAGCTACTAGTCGATGTCGAATGTAGCTAGTGTACTTGTGTTATACCTTTAAGTCCAATAGCCCCTGTCACGTGTTTCACTTGAACATCAACGACGACGATGGCAGACGGTCTCGAGGTGACCATCCAATACCGCGGTGCAAAATACATCCAAGTCGCCGCACCCGCCACCCCTTCCTCCGAATTCGCCATCCTCAAAAAGGACCTCGCCCATCTCCGCGTCCACTCCCCCTCCCAAAGGAACGTCCGCCGCGTCAACGGGTCCTTTGTTCTCCACTGGCCAAGCGCAGGGACGAGCCTCAAGGTCGCAGGTCTAGCCGTGCGTAGGATGTCATGTTCCTCGTGTGCGCACCGATGCTGACCATCGTCGTGCGGCGATGCCAGGACTCGTTGCACACGCGCTGGTTCAAACTATGTAGTGACGACCCAGAAGCGCTCAAGCTCCGCGAATTTCTCTCCATGTAAGCCTTTTGGTCCGTCGTGCCCTATCAACCGTGGATCTCACTCGGAAGCGTCGCTCGCCGCGTGTGCGTTAGAGAGTCCATCACGCTGAAACAAGAGCAAGTCGTTCTTCTTTCTAGATGGCATCGTGGCCTGCTGACTTCGAGAACCTAGTGGTCTCTTGATCCGTTCTACTGTAGGCGCAGAACAGCCTTCTCAGGATGCTCCGTCAGGGACGCTTGCTGGACGACTGGCTGGGCCTTTACAAGAGATTGCCACTGCCTCCGTTCCAGCGCCTTCTAGAGCACCACCACCACCACCAATCCCTCCGCCAAGACTTCCACCCAGTGCCGTACGTTGCCTTCGTGCACTAGTATCGATATGCTCATTTCAATGCATGCCAGCCTAGGTTGGACAGACAACCACCACCCCAAAGTTTAAAGAGAAGGATGAGCAGCGGAGAAGGCCCGTCGAATCAGACACGACAGAAGCTAGACGTGCCAGAAACACCGACCGCCGCCGCCGCTGCCCCACTACCACCGACCGATACCCAACCTCAACCCACCCAGCCGATCACATCACCCGTAGTAGACCCACAACCCACCCCTGGGGACGCAACAAGGGCGTCTCCACAGCCCACACAAGATGACACCACACCCACAGCACCCAAGGACCCTGACACATCGACGACGCCCCCTCTTCGACCTCGCGAACCAGGCGAGATGACACCTCGCCCCGTGGGCACCACGCTCTCTGGTCCCTCGAACACCGGTCCCGATTTAGGGTCGGGTCCTGGGTTAGGACCGGGACCGGGACCGGGTTCGGGTTCGGGTCTCCGACCCCCACCTCCCCATCCCCCGTATTATCCCACGCTATCCAGCACCGGCCCCTCCCCCGGCTCCCCCTATGCGGGCTCCAACTCGTCGGGTAACAGCCACGGCGGCGGGGGCGATTCGTGGGCACGCCGGCGCGACCGCGATCGCGACGTGAACCGACTGACACGCGAGCTGTGGGACACACGACGTCAACTCACGGCCATGCAAGCCCGCGAACAAGCCATCCTGGACGACCTCGAGCGGCTGGGTGTGCGACCAGAGAGTAGCAGTGGTGCGGACCGCCATGGGGTCGGTGTCAGTGGGTCGCGAGAGGGTGCGTGTGTTGCGCGCGTGACATGGGCGGATCTGACGCGTTTTTCTTGGACAGCGCTGTTGCGATCGGAGGCTGATGTGAGAGCGGAAAGGGCGAGAAGGCTACGTGCAGAACGGGCGTTGAGCGATGTGGAACGCGAGTGTGCAGCCCCGTTTGTCGTCCCGGCCTTGTTCCAGGCGTTTATGAGTATATCCGAGCTCTCCAACTGAGTTCATACATTACCATCATTTTGTTTGGTTTCTTCTCTTGGATCACGATGTGTACCCACTATAGTTGCATTAATGCATGTGTCGCGTCACTCGACAGTAAAAAGACAACAAGTGTGGTGCGATCCGGTTACAGCTCAACATGGTATGTACTACTTGACTATTGTGTTAGACAGCTTTAAAAAAAAACGATAGCAGAGTCACATCGCCAAAGCTGGAGGGCGCAGTGCCAGCGAAAAGAAATAAATAATAAAAAACAACATGAAGGGCCAGGTGTAACAGCACCCTGGAAACGAAAGGGAACGACATAAAAGGGGCGACAGGGCAACACGCGCCTCGATCCCGACCCGCTAAATCCTCTGTCGTTTAGAGAACCGGCCGATATCAAGGTCCGTGGCTGTCCGTTCGATATGGTCAAACACGGAACCGAGCGCATGCGCAAGGTCCGGAGGAACAGGACCGCTCGCAGCTGCCATCATGTCCTCGAATTTGCGCTTCAGACCATCGAGTTGTTCCGGCGAAAAGTATACGACGGGTTGCTGGTGTACGTGTGAGCCGAGGTCATCGTGTGGGGGTAGGATCGCACTGACGGGGCTGGGTCTTGGCTGGGCGGTGACGTCTTCCGGCGCGAGCACGTTCTCTATTGCCGGATGGTCCTCTTCCTCTGGCCTATCGGGGTGTAGTGGGGGTGGAGGTGGCATAGTGGGGTGTACCGGTGGAGGACCAGGCGGTGCAGGTATCGGATGGCCCGGTGGTGGTCCTGGTTCCACCATTAAATGCGGCGGAGGCTGCATGGTTGCAAAGATGGGTGGTGGGGGTGGCGGGGGTGGCTGTGGTACAGGTACCGACACCAATACCGGCTTGGGTGTCGCCTCAAGTTTAAACTCGGACGTGTGCGGTGGTCTTCGAAAGGAAGCCGGAAAGCTCGGGTGGGCTTCAGCGTGTGTCATGCGTATCCGCAAGAGGTGTTCGTTGTCGTCCATGACGGTGATACGGAGCCAACCGCCACAGTGGTAACGTGTGATGCGACTTCGTGATTTGCGGTCCGAGTCTTGGGTACGGGATTTGGATTGTTCGCCCTCGAGCTGGGCACAAAAATAGGTGACGACTGTGGATTTTCCACCGCGCTTTGTCTTTTTTTGGCTAGGGAAGCAACGATGGTGTGAGCACACCAGGCGAGGACAAGTAAAACGAGGGAAACAAAGACGTACTTCCAGTGAAAATCTGACGCCTCGGCTAGAAAATCTCTTATTCGATTCGAACGGTTGTACAAGTGTTCACCGGCGACAAAGAAGCCGGGAGGTAGGCTGACCATGGTGTCAAAGTCGAAAGGACGGGTCTTGTTGAGGGTGAGGAGGTTGAGAAAGTCGTCAAACGACATGGCGGCGGTTGCGATCTGGCCGCGACCAGAAGTTTCGGCAGCCATCTCGGAAGCAACCTTGCGTGTGTTCTGTTTCTCCATGCATGCCGTGCAGACCTTGAGATGACCTCCGCCTGTACGCCGTGGGGGAAATGTGTGGGTAGGACCGGCATATGGACATCGGGTACACTTTTGAGCGAGGGGTTGTCCGCAGTCTGTTGGGATGTTGAAGGTGTGAGTGGATGTCGGTGAGGAGGAGGAGGTCGCTGTAGGGAGGGGATGCGCGTCGACCGGTGGAAGGGAAGAAAAGAGCGACTTACCTTGCATGGAGTCGGTCGTCTTGCACTTTCTTATCCATTTCTTTGTCACAACTTTGACATCTTAGAATCACGTGATATTGTCAATTTCTAGTAGCTACACCATCATTCGGACAAGGCGAATGATTACATGTCGATAATCCGAGACTCCAAGGCGTCTAACGCTCAATTAAATAGCGAAGTGGAAGCACCCTTGGCGCTGGTCTCCAAGCTCAACAGTTCCGTACCATGGCGACACTGCTAATGTCTCACTTTCAGCACGGATGGGTATCTGACCGTCCATGCGATTTTCTCTTATACTCGTACAGCCCTTGCTCTAGCTTGGCCAAAGTTAAGGTCGGACGAAGAATCTAATCCTGACTCTTTACGGATGGTAGCAAATGCCGGGGTCTGTGTAACAACAGACTCTATATATCGCATACGAAAGAAATATCACGACACGTTATCCACTTCCTTGTGTACTTGTATCGCGTACTTGGTCTCAGAGATCGATGTCTCCGACCCACACCTGACCGCTCCGTTCGTTGAATGGTCCTCTGATGAATATGACCCTCGTTTTTCCATGATCGTGAACATACGACGCGGGGGGAACCAGCCGCGAGGTTCGCGCAAGGTGGTACCATACGGAACCTGTTGGTCACCTGGTGTGTTCGGTTCGACGATGGGATTTGAAGTTTTTTTCCACTCCAAACTTGGGGTCGATATCCGTTCAATCAAATTCGAGCGCAACCCGCATTGCCTCACGAGGACTCACCTATACCCACCAGTGAAACTGCCAACTTCAACGGTACTTTTTTTTTTTTTTTTTCGATCATCGCGCTCAGTGTAATCACTTCTAATGCTAATGCACGGACGAGTATCCTCCCCTTGTGTATCTTTACGACTGGCATCTCATCCCGTTCATGCGATTTTCTCTTGTCCTCGTATACGTTATAAATAATTGGGTCTCGTACAGCTCTGCAAATTGGCAATGCCCTAGCTCGGCCAAAGTTCAATATTCCATCGGTTCCGACAAAACCAGGGTGATGACCCTTTGCAGCAAATTGTTTCGGGCGGGTTACTGTCGTGGATATGCCACCACCCCTGGGTCTGCTTTGGGGTTTTAGTGGGTGTTACGTTTTGGGCTGGCACTGTGCTAAGCGGGCCAAAAACCAAAAAAAAATTGTTGCCATATCCGATGCCAGTGAGTTAGTCCAGGTGGTCATGCCTGTCCAAGCGTCGCATAGAGCTACTATCAACCAATAGGATCCGGGCTTGCTCACTTACGACAGCTGCGAAACCCGCTGTCCATTTCGACCACTTTGCAGAAGTTTTACAAGCCTGGGCGAGGGCCTAGCGCAGCCTCTGATTGGACTATGAGCACTCACAGAGCACTTAGAAAGATAGATCGCTTACTACTGAGTCCTTTCAAGTTGGTGTCGTCGAAAGGCTCCTCACGCAGTCTCCGTAAGGGATTTCCTCTGGAGAGTGTCCCCTTACCATATCCTTATGGAGCCGCGGTTGTTGTGCCTCTCTAAAAAAAAGATTCCGTCGATGGGCAAACTGACGGCGGATTTGGAGTTTAATCTGAGTTTCGCTGAAAAAACTTTTTGTCGAGACACTCATTCAATGAGCCAAGATCCCGGCAAGCCCCTATGAACGTTTTGGCTGGATATAAATTAGCCCCGAGGCGTCCACAACCCCGCATGGGCGTTTCCTTCCACCATGCCCACCAACACGTCGTTCCCTTCACCATTGTCTAGCCAGCTAGCACTCTATGTGGGGATCCAACTCGGCAACATCGTGTACGGTGCGTTTGCCTACACACGTGTCGTGCGGCGGTCTGTAATACTGGTCCGTCGCCAGGTGTTGAAGTGTACCTCTACTTCAAAACCATGTGCATATTCCTGGCTAGCGGAAGAGCGCGTCAAAAATCCGACTTATTTTATGCACTCTTCAGCACTGTGGTGTTCTCCACGAAAACCATTTTTGTGGCCCTCGTTTGGATGATCAATCAAGCAGGGTGGCTGGTAGATCAAAATCATCCGCCCAGGCCCGTTGCGTTCGCACTTTTAGATATTGCAGGATTACTGGATGTCATTCTGCAGCTGCTGACGGATGCCCTCATGGTACGTCCAGATCGATCAATTACAATCCCGATACTTTACTCACTTCGTTCCAGATATATCGTTGTCGAATCGTGTGGGACAGCCTCCGTGCCATCATTATTCCCCTCATCCTGTGGTTAGCGACACTCGGTAAGGATCGACTCTTCTCTCTTCGTGCCGCTAATTCTCAACCTCGTGCCGAATCAGCCTCGGGGATCATGTATGTCTGGATCAGGGCTGTGACCTTTACTAATCCTTTCGACGAGAGAACCGCAAAGATCTCATTTGCATACTACACAATCTCGGTCACCCTCACCGCAATTCTGACGTGCATGATCTGTGGTCGGTTAATATACTATGGGAGATTGATGAAGAAACATCTCGGACAAGAATACGCAGCTCCGTATTTCAGCACTGTCATGCTCATCGTCGAGTCCATGCTACCATACTCGCTCGCTGGCATTGCACTTTTGGGAGCGTTTGTGGCACGTAGTCCGGCGGCGTTCACTATCCTGGAGGTGTATGGTTTCATGATGGTACGTGGTCAGAGTCTTGTACTGTGGCTCTACATAACAATGGGGGGTACTGACAACCGGTTTCCAGTGTATTTCGCCACAAATGTTGATCTTGCGTGTGGCGGCAGGACGTGCATGGCGGGAAGAGACAATTAAGCCAGTACAATCATTGGTCATGTTCGCTCCTGACCCCGGAGATACATCTAATTCGGATGGGATGGGGTCGGTAGTTCATCTTGAGTCGTTGCCAGGCGTATCCCCTCTGACTCGGCCGGAGTCTGGCGAGGATGACAAAGTGTAATTAAAGCTTATCGTGTCACGTACATACATGGGCTTTGTCTGTACATATGTGTTTCGTTGAGTTCGTCGTGGACTCGAGCGAATGGTCTTTTTAGCAGTGCCTTGCACTGAGGAAAGGAAAAGACAAGTGCTTCCTGAGAGTGATGAAAGCACGGACAAGCATGGCTAATGTCAACTTTGTCCACCTTCTCGGAATCGACTGATGATGCAATCCATCGTGCGACACAAACGTTGCAGCAAGTCGCTGATACACACCATACACTCGCGATCGAACGAGACAAACTGCCATTCAGGAGATTCGACGCCTTCCTGGTTTCAAGCAGTTCCTCCTCCACCTGCTCGAGCCTCTGAACAGGCTGCCAGCCCACTCATGCGTGTTCGGATCACCAACGTGATAGAACTTGGCGGTCAGGAATGACATATAAACATCCTTACACTGGGCTCGACACGCTGTGGGTCGTGTAGCGCAGCGCCTGTCAATAAGTAGTGTACGCGGGAAGGGGAGTATACACATACTCGGGTAGGAGGACACTGGCAGCATAGGTGTCGTGTCCTATGCGCACGCCTTCTTCTCGACTCTTCGCTGGGTTTATGACGGTTGAGGCTCTTAGGGTTCGTCGACAATCAACGTTCAACGTTCGCTCGACGTGGCACTTGGTGACCAAGGCAGGGTTAGTCTCGAGCAGAGAGCATGCATGCATGCGGTACACTTGATGTCAAAGAGATATCTCGACACCATAAACTGTCAACGTTCCATTCTTATAACCAATTTCCTTGTACTTGTGTTGGCTCAGAGCTCGACGTCTCCGACCCGCACCTGACCGCTCCGTTCGTTGGACGAGAGTAGTCCCCCGGGGGAACCAGTCGCGACGTTCGAGCAAATGGGTGCCTAGTGTACGGAACGCGTCGGAGTATTCGATTCGACGATGGGATTTGCTACGTACCCTCGATGCGCAACTTTTTCCGTTGCAAACTAGGGGTCGATGTGGACGTAGGCATGGGCGTAACGAGGAGGAGCCGCGCGTCGTCCCAAAAGACACCAGCGCCAGCGTGTCCGACCGATGAGGCGTCCCTCTCGCCCATGATGCAACATCGCGGTGGGGATGCGGTCCAGGTTTGCGTTTGTAGTTGTGGAAAAGGGGACTACACGTCGAGTGGGGGAGGTGTGCCTTGTGTGACTTGGGGGAGTTGGAAACCTGCGAAACCTGTGGCGTCGTGATATAAGCGTGACAGGACTAGGAAGGAGCAAGATGAAAGACTGACCTCCGAAGCGAGTGACGACGAGCTCAGAGCCTGGGGAGAGGAAAACGGCGGCGATGGCAGTACCACCGCGAGCTTGGGCGGGTGCGTCTGTGAGCTTGTGCCAAGTATAGGTGGCGATGTCATAGGCATGCAAAGCGGCGAGGAATCGGTGTTGCGAATAAGCTTGATATGCTGCATCGAAATCAGGATGAAGAGAAAAAGGATGGGCTCATATATCCCGTTTTTGCGCAGTACCCTGGTTGCTTTGGCCCCATGTGGTATATACTATCCGGTTCAAAGATATGGTATTAGCCAATGAACAATTGTACTAAAATGACAACCTGATCCAGCCAACCCACGCTTTAGCTTTAACCCCGGTCCGTACATAAGACGCGAGGGAACCTCCTACCGTGGCGAGTTTAAACTTGATCTTGGCGATAGCTAAGGCAGGAGTCAGGTTCTTTGGGCGGGTACGCGAGGTAATGGTATGACGCCTGTATATGCCCATCCCGTTCTGGAGTACTTCCTTTGTCTGGGCCTCATATGCATCCTGGGATTATCCCATCAGTCACGCAAGACGATGCAATGGCAAGAGACCATACCCTGCGTGAACGTTGCAGGGTTGAGATACTGGGGTCCTGGGTACACCAATAAGACGGACAACTGGTGGAGCAGCAGGCGCAGAGAATACACTCGTAGAGGCAACTTCTTGCGGTCCTAACTCGCCCTTTGCATTTTGGAAACGAGGTCGGCATCTTCCGTAGCCAATCACAATCGAGCTAATTCTGATTGCAGGGACGCTCGAGAGGGGGGAATTAGATTGGACGTAGATAGAGTTACTAAACGAATGACGCGCGATTTTTTTCTTGATCGTTCGTCTACGTGATGTTCGTGGGCGAGAGCTGTGGCAGTTCGTGCTGAGCATCTCCGCACACCGTCCAAACAGAACAGCATCGCGAAACGAAGCGCCAAGGGTTGAGCGGCAGCAGGGTATAGGTCACATGGCAGCGTTGCCGTGGCCACCTTCGTTGAGATCGTCAAGGACGGCGAAAGTCGGGTGACAACTCACCCGTAGGTCAAATCTGCGACGGTCCCAACTGTAAGCTTCGTGTACAACAAGACAAACAAACAGACTATGAAGGAACACGCACGTTTGATTGTTTGGATCAATGTTCGAGCAGAGAACCACACTTCTGTTAACGACAATGTCAGTGTGTACTCGGTAAACGACTACAAAGAACGCACGATTGCATCGTCACTGAGATTGCGTATGCGTGCCCGAGTGTCACCGTCGATTTCGGGTGCCTTACTCATCGACTTCTTCCTGTTCTTCTTTTCTAGCAGGATTTGGAACCGCCCATCGCATCCCCGACTACATAGTCCTAGTATTGAGGAATCAATTTCACCACCGGACAACAGCCAAGCACTTACCAGTCGAGGAAACCATCGATGAGCCAACCAGACCAATCTGCGGGATTTCGACAATCGACCCTGTTCGGGGCACCACACAACTGGCATAGTTTGCACGAATGCTGCTTATGTTGAAATACGGCTCGCGTGATTCAATCAACTTCGTCCCTGCGCCGACACGCGGTCATCGAGAGGCCGCGATTTGCTCCCTGTCATGGTCGCTCATGCGCTCAAAGTGGTGACTCTGGTGAGACGAAACGAAAACAAGGAACACGAAAGCGTAAAGTCAATAAACACGACCAAGGTAGGATGTGTCTGAGTCAGCCATGTGGTCGTGCTCGACCTCCGCCCGCTGCGGAATGGCTACGTCCAAGAACATACTCCCTCTAACCCCCCGCGACACTCGACGCTGCCAGCCGCCGCATCTCTCTTTTTTTCCAGAACGTCATCTTCGACTCCTTGTCGGGCTCTCAAGAACCAGTTACCAGAACCAGAATATCTCCTCGGGTCACAACAAGACGATGATGCTTATGTCCCTCTCACCGGTATGCGAGGATCCTCCAGCAGCACCCTGATACGGCGCAGACGGAATAACCTTTGTAACTTGGCCCTCTATTCCCGCTACAAACACCACCGGAGCCCCCTCCTTCCTCCGACTCTCCGGATCACTCTCTCAAGGTACCTATGAGACGCAGGAAACAGGTACCTCCGTCGAGTTCCACCGCTCGTCTTTCAAACTTCCAGTTCAGCTTGCACAACGTCATTCTCCTGTCCTCCCTCTACCGCTGTCAAATCGGGAAGGCTTCAGTTTGAAGCTTATCCTCGCCTACGATCAATGCGTGATCTGTAAATTGACAGCTTGGAGATACCGCAGATGCCTGGCGTGGGCTTGGACCCTCTCCAGGGCGAAAACGAGGCAACATCGTGTATTTCGAGAGCACGTTATTTATTCCAATCTATTTCTCTTGTTCTCATGCACATTTGTTTGATTGTTGGTACACCGCATGGCCACCTGGGAAACGGGCAGTACCGTCACATTGATTGCCTTCCCATACAATAGGCCCATCGCTGAGATCTGTTATCGGAGATGCCCTATACACACAAAGACAATGATCCCCACCTGGGCCCAAGTGACGCTGTCGTGGGCAGGGTTGCGGCCCTCGTCCAGTGATTCGAAAACATGGCTTTGGCTTCCGGCTGCTTAGGAGCGGCCAGTCTCCACCCGGTGAGCAACCGCACCGGACCGCTGTGTAAAGCCTCCCAAATCTCACACGTGGTGGTTTGCAGCGTGCCCCGTCAAATGCTGTACCGTAATGAAACAGAAGCGTCGGTCGCTGCGTTGTTTCGGAAATTGCAAAGAGACCCTGGTCCGGTCACCTCTGCGAGCTGCCCAGACTCCACACTGTTAGGAAACATTACCATAATGATTCGTGTTCAGATCATCGAATTCCGCATTCGCGTTCTTCCGGATGCACAGTGGTACTCCGCAATCGCCTCTTTGGCACAAAAAGGCTCCGCCTGCCCCCGTTCTTCCACACTCCATATTCTGTGCTGGGACCATCACATCATGGCCTGGTCCACCATCTTCGAGTATAAGACTCGACTGGGAGTGCGTTCGGACGACACACACATTACCTCTGTGAAGCTACTTGACAACGGCATGCCTTCGCCTGTTCCATTTATCACACTTTCTGGCCTCGTGACACTTCAACACGACTTAAAGGCATGCATCAACTCGTCCCCCCTGGTGAAGGTCCCTCTCACAATGCGCCCTCTGGTCAAAAAGAGGACTTCCATCCCGTTTAGTCTTGCATTTACACTAAAATGCCGTTCGACAATCTTCTCCCGTTCCTCCTCGCCTTCTTCCGTTGCATCGGCCTCCCCCAGCTGTACTCCAGCGTCGGAGATGGCAGATCCCCTGTCCATGGCAGATGTAGCCATCGAGTTACCGTCTGAGGTCTCTCTACACAACACAGTGAGTCGTCTTGACTGCGAGTGTGCGATGGAAACATTGACGCGATATCGCCCGCCAGCCTTCAATAGGCACAAAAATATTGGACAGGTTTTGGCCCGAGGACGAAGAGTCGTATTCCGAGGAGAGTTGCTGTGTCTCGGTTGCAAGCCACTATCCCACTGCGTTGGCACCTCCACCTCATCACCGCCGCGCACCATGTTCGTTGGGATCCATCCAAGACGTACCTTTTATGTACGTTACTCTCCTTCGAAAGTATAGTCATTAGGTATGCTGACATGTGGTCCGCACGCAGTGATCAACTCCCTCCGCGGACGAGTAGTGACAACGCTTCTCCATTGCGATTCCCTTTCTAAAAGTATATGCATCCACTGTGCTCATCTTTACATACGATAGTAACCATTAGAATAGTTTAAGGGCGCTGGTAAATAGTGTAGGATTAGTCTACGACCAACCTAAAGTGAATATAATAAAACACGCCATGTAGACTGTGACACCGCCGTGACCATGCACACCTCCTCAAGCGAGTGCGTTGTCACATCGTGCGATCCATCACCCGCCGCAACTTCAAGTGTGTGGCAAATTGCAGCCTCACTGAGCAGCAGTGCTAGGGCCGACGACCAGGACCCAAGCAGGCTAGTAGTTGCACTGTGTTGAATTGTTCCGGGTCATCACACAGCAAGGTCATGACTCGCTACTTCCGAGTGGTGGTGTCAAGGTTCGTTGTATGAAAAGTGCCATGTGTTTCCCTTCCTGCATAGTTGTACTACAGCTCACTTTCTCGGTATGTCGTAATACCCTTCCTTCGGACCTGACGCGTTCGTTGATTTAGATTCACTGCCTTCCATCCAGTGCTGCACGCTACTAGGTCTTTGAACATTCGGGTGGACCATCATATATGTTGTTTTATGGTATCATCGTATCTCAAAAATGTACTGTACAGTAATCTCGTCACTACTTGCTGGCTTGCTCAGAGTCTGCCCGATCTCGTTCTTAGCATACATCACACCTCATCCACGCCCGGATATGATCGATGATTGACGACTAGGCTTATAGGCTATACGACAACACGATCAGTCATCCGTTGATGCCTGCTCGAACCTCTGAACCTGCCAGCCCACTCATGCGTGTTCGGATCGCCAACATGATGAAACTTGGCGGTCAGGATTGACATATATACATACCTTACACTGGGCTCGACGCGCTGTGGGTCGTGCGGCGCAGCGCCCGTCAATAAGCAGTGTACGCGTGAACGAGAGTATATACATATTCGGGTAGGGCCCTGACGATTCGTGCACGAGGACACAGCATCATAGGCCCTGTCGTGTCCTAGGCGCACGCCTTCTTCTCGACTCTTCGCTGGGTTTATGAGGGGGAGGGCTCGTCGACGGGGCTAGGAAGGAGCAAGATGAAAGACTGACCTCCGAAGCGAGCTCAGAGCCTGGGGAGAGGGAAACGGCGGCGATGGCAGTACCATCGCGAGGTTGGGCGGGTGCGTCTGCGAGCTGCGAGCTTGTGCCAAGTATAGGCGGCGAGGTCATAGGCGGCGAGTCGGCCCGACGCCGGGTATCTGGTGTTGAATATACAATTTGCCCTAAGTACCGTCGCACGGTATCAAGTGATAGACCTGTTATAGCGGTCGTGCCTGCGTTGTCGAGTGCGTCGGGCGAGGCTTTTCAGATGTCAGCTTAGAAGCGGTCTAGCGGGGCCATGTCAACACCGCCCCAGACATACAGTAGAGGCTGTTGGTATGGGTCATGAACTCTCGGGCGTGGGAACCCGCGAGTGCGGGGGAGGAGTCGAGTGCCGGTGGGCAGAATGCTGTTCCATTCAAGTGGGTTCGAGATCGAGCACGTGGAGAGCGTCGTCGACGGGGACGGTCAAGTAGAAGAGGAGACGGCCAGTGTTGGATATGGCGGCGCTGTGTGAGGAGCGGCCAGTAGTTGACAGTCAGTCCGATGGATGTACATAGCCTGTGTATGGGCCATACACAACGATTACCTTACCCACTTCCTTCCAGACATACCGCTGTCGAATCGTGTGGGGTAGCCTTCGTGTCAGCATTGTACCCTTCATCCTGTGGTTCACAACATACCTCCTCTCCACCCGTCCCGCATATTTTCAACCTCATGCCGAACTAGTCTTGGGGAATCTTGCTCCAGTGGGCTTCTAGCAAGGCCGCTTCCGATTTCTTCCATGGCGTTGCTGGTAAAATCGCCATGCCCTATTACGCTCAGTGCCATCGCATATTTGGTAGCACTTGGGTTTGAGGACCAGGATCGAGAACGTGTTCTCTACTGTGTACACGTCAATGATGGTATGTCGCCAGATGCTTGTACTGGATCTGAAATCGACGGTTGGGTGATCTCCGACTGGGTTTTCAAGTTATAGCATCACAGATGTTGATCTTGCGTGTGGCGGACAGACGTGCATGGGGAAAAAAACACAATCAAACAAATGGCGATGATCTTCTCTTCAGGCGCTGCGAGACTCAGGGACACTCTTGAATGCACATGCTAAATACAGGCTTTGCTACAATGTTATTCTGTGTCACGCTCACCGTATACTACCACGTGCCGCTCTATCCGGTGGACCGCAATATAAAACAAATCGATGGTGACACCCGAGCCACCTTTGATGAGCACGTGAAGGCTCAGTAGCACTGGAAGTGCTATACCAAGGAAAAACAAGAAAGCCACCACCTGGAAACATGATTTTTCAGAGGGAAGCTAACATCAAAACTAACTAATCAAAACCAACTAATCAGATCAACAATATGCGATATGAGATATCTTGAGTATAATCAAGGGAGGAAAAGTAGTCCAAACGTATAGTCCAACAAATGTCCGTAAGGTGATGCACAGAAAAAGAATTTGGGCACTTATTCAAGCACAAGCACCGAGATCCTTCCACGACCCAGAAGCATCTCCGGGAGCGTTAGACTCAGACCACTGTACTGCAGACCAGAGATGGCCTTGGAAAGTGACACGATTACCCGTAGTGTAAACGACCGTGCTCTGCCATGCAGCGACACCATTGCAGTTGGCCTGGTTGTTGATCGGCTGGGTACATGCACCAACAGCAGTCCATTGGTCAGGATGCGTCGGTGGCGCATTGTTGTAGGTCCATTGCCTGGCTTTGAACAGTTGACCGTTAAAGATCACCTGGTCACCTGCAGTGTACTGCAAAGAGAATGAACAAAAGTTTAATCCTGTCGCACAGACCACACACCGCAAGAGCAGCTTGCCAGTTTTGAACGCCATTGCACGGGGCTGCTGTGGATGTGGCCGTGGCCGAAACCATGGTGGTCGATGATTTAGTGACTGGAATCGTCGCAGTGATTGTCGGACTCGTAGATGAAGCCGACGTCGCACTGGACGACGGTGTGGACAACGGTGTGGAGGTGGCTGAAGTGGTACTAGGTGTACTAGTTGACGTCAGCGTCAGCGTGGACGTACTCGTCGCAGAGGTCGCGGTCGTGGACGAAGTAGTACTCGCAGTGCTTGACTGAGTGGCGCTCGTACTGGACGGGTGCGAGCTCAAGCTCGAGGTCGAGGTCGTGGTGGCAGGGTTAGCCTGTCGGATGTGCTGCCAAGTGAAATTCGTACATGTGCAGAGCAAAGTCAAATTAGGGTGTACAGCGCAGCTTAAGGTTACTTACAAAGGGGCCATCACGTTGGACGACAACGCCGTTGGCAGCAGCGAGTGACGACAAAATCGCGGCCAGGGTGAAAAGAGTAGAGGGAATCATGGCTAGGGAGTGCTTGGGGTCGAAATGGGCGATTTAGATTGAGAGAGTAAGACTGGGAGAATTTTCGCCGAGGGGCTCTGACTCTCGGATGAGGGCCCATTTATATACCCATCGCAAGTATATCAGCCACCCCGGGTGAATAAGGCCTCCTATTCGATCATCAATTACACTGCTGAGTCAGAGCCCCTTTCTCGAAGCTCTGAGTTTCCAGGGGACTCACCATTGTTCAAGTACCTTTAGTATCAAGGACTTGCGGGGTCACACCCTCTGACGCTCCGAGTCTGACGTAGTCTGGCGTACATCGCCGATAGTAGATACCGGTAGCGTACTACTCGACTCATCTTCCTCCGCTACGCGCAAGATCATGATATGCACCAGGAACTGGTTAGCACCGGTATCGTTTGCAGACCTGCCACTAACAACATACCATCATTAATTTAAGTCACGCAAACACGCGAGAACGCGATGGCCTTCCAACTCCCTACCATGTGTGATACAGAAAACGCAATGCCAGAGAATTGTGTACGTGTGGTACAGACTCGATGAGCCTCGGGAATGGTCACATCACTGGAAGTTTGTACTCACCTCGCTATGTCGGACGACGGACAGGACTCGGATACATTCCATTCTTGAGATGAAAATATAAGTTGCCTTGGTCACATGATTTTTTTATAGAGTCTCCGATGGACAGACGCCCGTCTTAATATTGATAAATTACAACTCGGATACTTACCCACTTTGTTCCAGATATACCGTAAGTTCCCTAATCGTGTGGGACACCTTCCGTGCCATCATGATTGTGCCCTTCATCCTGTGGTGAGCAACACTCAGGTAAGAATCGATTCTTCTCTCCCCGTGCTACTCATTCTCAATTTCGAACCGAATCAGCCTTGTGGATACTGATCACCTGGGACACTAGCACGACCCCTCATCGCAACTCTAACATGCCTGATCTGTGGTTGGTTACTAT
>JBBPNA010000236.1:0-41140 GCA_038090555.1 Boletus subcaerulescens | reverse complement strand
GTTTTAAGCCATAAATAGCCTTCCTAAGTTGACAGACCTTTTTCTCCTGGCCTTTTTGAACGAAACCCTCAGGTTGAACCATATACAGCTCCTCATCGAGGTCTCCAAATAGGAAAGCTGTTTTAACATCCAAAGCTTCAAGCTCCCAATCTTCCAAGGCTGTAAGCACAAGGAGTAGATGGACAGTTTCAAACCTGGTTACTGGTGAAAAGGTTTCTTCATAGTCGATACCGAAGATTTGTGTGAAGCCTTTGGCAACAAAGCGAGCCTTCTTCTGGCCATCACTTTTAACTGCATAAACCCATTTTCCCTTGATGGGTTCATGACCTTTAGGTAGATCAACAAGAGTCCAAACCTTTCGGTTCATGAGGGACTTGTATTCTTCATCCATTGCTTCTCTCCAAGATCTCTGTTCTGATGAAGAAGTGAGCCTCAAAACATCCTTGTATTGCTTAGGGATGCTTTGGGAAACTGCAGCGGACAAATGGAACCGCATTCATTGGCTGTTATAAAGCTCACACATATCATCATCCTCATTTGTAGGTCTAGCAGGAACTGGTTGTTCTGCTATATGGACAGTTTCTTGCTCCTCCTGGCGAGTATTTGTCTTGCCATGAATCTCCTTTCAATTTCAAGAGGTGATCTATTCCCATAAGTGTTATCAGGAATGATCCTTGGTTTAACATTCCTAGTGGAACGTCTCTCCAGTACAGAAGGTTGAAATGGTGCTTTTGGTGTGACTGGAGGTCGACGAGCATGAGATTGTAATGAAGGTGGAGGTGCATGATGAACTGGTGTGAATCTCGAAGGATCCCAACGAGGTGGAGAAGGAGCAGATGATGGTGGAGGGAGTGTGATGATTAGGTGGTGGTCCAGGTGATAGTGGTGGTGAAGGTGATCTAGATCTGGGATGAGGTAGTGGTCCGAGATCTGGTATGTTTATAATAACATGACGAGAGGGATTGATAGGAGGTTCTGGGTTCTCCTTGTCCAATTCTTCGTCTAATAGGTCGTTTGCAGGGTCTTCTAGTATCTGGGCTTGGTCTTCAACAGCAAGATCTCTAGAACATGATCTGAATCAAGTCTCATCAAATGTGACATGGGTAGAGATGAAAAGATGATGTCTGGCTTGTGACCAGAATCTCCATCCCTTGGTATTGGTTTCATAAGCAATGAACATCATCTCTTCTGCTTTAGGAGACAGTTTGTCCTTCCTTATCTCCAGAGGTATGAAGACAAAAGTGCTGCAACCAAATACTCTGAAGTATGAAACATCAGGAACAGTACCATTGAATAGTTCAATGGGTGTCTTCCACCCATGATGACAAACTGGTTGTCTATTATAGACATGAAGAGCAGTCTCCAGGGAATCCTGCCAGAAGATCCTGGGTAAGCAAGCATGATGGTGCATTGCCTCAGCTTTCTCCATGATGGTACAATTGAACCTCTCTGCACGCCCATTCTGCTGAGGGGTATGAGGAACAGAAGTCTGATGGGTAATCCCTCTGGATGCAAAGAACGTTTGAACATCTAGATCCATATATTCCCCCCCTTGATCTGAACATACCGAGGTGACCTGAGAGTCAGAATGAGCCTCAAGCCAGGCAAACTGGTGCTGAAGTGTAGCCAAAGTACCAGACTTTTCCCGAAGGAAAGCAAGGAGAGAGAAGCTAGAATAATCATCAATGAGGGTCAACACATAGCGAGACCTGAAGCGAGATTCCACAGGAAACGGTCCCATAAGGTCGGTATGAAGGAGAGCAAGAGGACAAGAAGCATGCTTGATCAATGGACCAAAGCTGTGATCCGCCATTTTACCCTCAGAGCAGCCTTTACAAGGGGGAAAGTCAGAAGGGACAGTGATGTCCAGACAGCCAGAAGTATGATGATGAAGCTGTCGGAGTGCGTTCTTGGAGCAGTGTCCAAACCAAAGGTGCCACAATGAGAAAGAATCAATTGAGGTTACCGAGACAATCTTCCCTGGAGTAATCATAGAAGGCTGAAACCAGTGCAGATTGTTATCTGGAAATGAGGCAGATGGTCAGATTACCAGATGTCCTCAGTTGTTCCAGATACGAGTTTCGGTTGAATTGATTTCAAATTGATAACCCTGTGAGGTCAGGGTAGCGACAGACAAGAGTCTGTGTGATGCTTGAGGTGCATACCATACTCGTTCAAGGACCAAAAGGTCACTTTCATGAGGTCGAAGAATAACCTTACCAGGACCATACATGGAGACAAGGGAACCATCAGCAATTGAAGCATTCTTGGTTCCTTGTGAGAGATGAGCGAAGTCATCCAAATATGGAGTGACATGATCAGTGCAGCCACTGTCAATCATCCAGTGTGAACGAGTTGGACTTAGTGTGTTTCCAACGGTGTACCAGGCAGAAGAGAAGATATGATTCTCGGTTTTTGTTATATCACTAGGAGGTAAGGGGGTCTCTCTCATCATCATCCCCCGAATGCCACATGAGAGGCTAGTGAAGGAAACCAGATTATAATTGTTAAAATAGGAGGAAGTCTCCTTCTTAAGAGGAAACTCTCTGATCAAACGACCAGGTAACGATTGTCCCATGACTAACCCTCCTAAAACAAAGATAGTCTTCTTCTTCTTCTTCGGCTTAGTGATCCTACCAGCTTGATCCATACTCTCCAAAGGATCAGAGGAAGAGACAGTGGGAATGAAAGGACTGGTGGATAGCAGATTGCATGTCCGGCAAAATGTCCATTGAATCATCTGATGGTCCATCCCATCCATGTTCAACAACATCAGAGTTGAAGCTTTGATGTTCAGCATCCATCTCCTGAAGTCTAGAGATTGATTAAAAGTCTTCCTCCACCATCCCATAGTAGGGATCAGGGTCAGAGTTAGTAAACTCATTTACCATTGATACTTGAGAAGATGCTTTGCCTTTTCCTTTCTTATCAGCATTGCACTGATTGTACCATCCTCTCTTCTCGTTATCTGAATGTCTCTTCTTCCTCGGATTTCCCCCAGAAAATGAAGGCTGATGACTGCTGGTTAGGCTGTCGTTGGTTCTTTCACTTGTTCTGCTGTGGAGGGCCATGATGAATGACATTTGTCCTGTTTAAAGACAAGGATGAGGAAGATTGGTGAGGAGGGGGTGCTTGCACATGAGTGATGCGTGAAGAAAGAGGGTAAAGCTTCAAGCTTCGAAGATCTACTTCTTGAAGGATGGCTTGAATGTTGTTATCCACAGTGAAGTCATCTTTATGAGTGGTATGGATGAGGGTGGAATGAAGTGTTTCGAAATCATCAGGGAGTTGTGCCAGTATGAACATGGCTCAAAGAGATTCAGGTAGTACAAGGTCTGCGTTGAATATGCCTGTGAAATACTGCTGTATCTCTGAAATATCTTCTGATGCATGTTGGGTTCTAATGTGAGTGCAAAGAACCTTATGCAGCCAGTAGAACTGCCCTGTGATGCCTTTTGAGGTAAAACGATCAGATAATAGATCCCAAAAGTGGTACACCTTAGACCATAGGTAGGTCGTTTGAACAGGTGCAGTAGCTATTCCAGTGTTGACTTGGAATTCCATCCAGGTAGTCGGTGTGGTGGTAGAGAGTTGATCATTCACAGTGATAGAAAGGAAGCCTAAAATCTTTGAATCTGTGGCCTTCCAAGCTGCTTCATCTGTGGAAGCGAACCTCTGTGTTGATCTAAGGGTTCCATCTATGAAACCTTGTCCACCTATTGAGGCTAAGATGCCTTGAACTCTAGCACTCCAAACAGAATAGTTCTTCTGTCCATCAAGGACTGGAATGCGACTAAGGAGGGATCCATCGATCCATCGATCTGCAACATCTGGAACGGATGCTGACATGTCTGTTGAAAACAGTCAGCGTTCAAATCAGAAGGAGAGATGTACCATCATCGGGAGTATCAGTTCCTCAGCCATGTTGTCAAGTCCAGTGCTCAAGAAATATAAATTGCCCATGTTCAATCCGATCCATTACAAGAGGGAACATCTCCGAACTTGACCAACAATGGCAGCAGCATGACAAGGTGGTCTGCCTTCATCCTGTTCTCCATAGAGTCTGTGGAGGCGAGCCTCTCGCATCTCAGGAAGGGTTGAATGCTTCCTAATCTGCTGTTGAAGCCTGTGTTGGACAGGGTTTGCAGATCTCCAGCTGTTGTGAAGGTACTTGTCGAAATTGTAGTTCCAGTACCGCTGGGTTGGAGTAGGAGCCAATTGTCTAGTGAATTGGTTGTACCAATCAATGGGATCACCGATGTAAATGTTCAGAGAGAGAGAATCATATAGAACCTCATGCACGTCATGAGAATGATAAATGTCTCCAGGATGAAAGTGAGAAAGAGGAGGAAAGACATCTCTGTGAAGAACTTCATGACCTTGAAAGTGTACTAATGCGAGTGGGGTAGAAATATAAGTCTTGGAGGGGAAAGCCCATCCAGCACCAGCAGAAGCAGAGGAAAGGGACTTGTTCTTAAACATGAATGAACATACAAGGATGGAATCATCCCAGGTAGAAGTCTCGGCTGATGACACCTGAAAAGGAGTCACCATCTGGCAGGATTTCCTTGAATGAACCCAAGGTCTGAAGCCTGTCTGTCTAAGGAAAGGGACTGCCCTCCCTTGATGATATATAGGGTGGTAGAGATTCTTCGGTGGTAGCAGAAGGGGATCTTGGAAAATCGCCTCCCAATATATTCCTCTTTGATCTGGGTTGGCCAAAGGTGTCAAGTGATACTCGACAGATTGTTGCCAAAGACTGTTCTTGAAGGCGTTGAAGCTCATTGGAGGTAAGCCAAGATTCAAGTTCCGGTGTTGGGATTCAGAGAGGTTTGCCATTAAGAGGATCGTGTGACGGAATATAAGGTGGTAGGGAAGGAGATGGTGCAGGGAGAGGAGGGATAGGAGTCAGTTCTGGACTATTGACTAAGTCCGGAAGGTTAGAGAGAATTGAAACTGATCTAGTCCGTCCTCTGAAGGGTCTGTAAGCTGCAGCAAAGATATAACCACCTCGAACAAGTTGTTCATGATGGACTCCAGATGTATAGACACCAAGTCCTGTTAAACCATTGCAGTATTCTTCTTCTTCAATGTGATGTTGACAAGAAGGGCAAGGAAGATGGAAAGGTGTCAAATCGGCAGTGAGTCGAATATGACAGTGGAGATCCTCTGGGCAAGGAGTGGGAACAATGGGAGCAGGGATTTCTTCAGGAGCAGGGAAGTATGATGACTGCGAGGAGGTCTCTTGGAGCGAACCTCATAGGTTACTCCGGTCGCAGGTTCAGACAATGGTTGGGAAGATGATGGTCTCTCTGATGGAGGTGGAGGTGAATCATCATGAACCTGTTGAACTGGTTGTTGGGGTCTAGAAGACAGAACCAGATGCAACAAGTAATGTTTGTGATTAGCGGTGTAGTTCATTTCAAGAGAAAAATAACCATCATCAACTCAAATGAGGATATCTCCAAACTGATGAACAAAGAAGTAAACAGCCCCAAATGTGTATAAGGGGATGTTGGTAGCGATGAGCATAAGACAATGTCCAAGAAGGACAATAGTTTGGGAGAAACTCGCAGCAACTCTAGCCTCCATTCTGCTAGATCAAGGGTGACGGGAAAGTGCAAGATGTCAAGCCTTGATTAAGCAGGGCTCATAACCTAATGAAGTGCACGGTACTCTGTTTGTCTCTACTGTGAGAACAGTAGGTGCCACAAGCATAATGCAAGTGACAAGAGGAAGGTATGTGCCTAGTGGGAGGTACTCACTAGGTCTGAAGATAGAGATTGCTAGCTTGAGGAGCAGAGGAGTTTATAGAAGCAAAGAGGAGTTGCTTGTATAAGAGAGAGTATAAGAACTAAGGAGAGTGATACAGAGTGAGCTCTCCTCTATATAGTGTTCAGGTATTGTTGATACCTGTATGTCTCTACTCTAGGGTAGGTAAAGATAAAAGATAGGAATGAGTCATATCGTATCACAAATGATAAGAGTCCTATCTATAGCCAATAGCAATAATGGTGGTTATCTATGATGTCATATGATGAGTAATATGTGATAGTGTACTCGGATCTATTGTCTAAAGGTCTGGGCCATTAATCTAATCAGGTCTAGAATCTGGGTTATGGAATAGAAGAGCAGAAAGTGAATACCCAGATTTCAACAAAGACATGGATAGTTTAGGGGTGATGTTGAGAGATCAGCAGATGTTGGCCATAACTGTGCTTGCAAACTGGGGTCCTCTGTTGGAAATGATTGTGGATGGAAGACCATGATGCTTCCAGATGTGATTTAGATATAATTTAGCCGTATCAAGAGCTGTGGTGGTCTTTGTGCAGGGAATGATTTCAACTTCCTTAGAAAACCTGTCAACTACCAGCAGGATAGAATCATAGCCTTGGGATAGGGTGAGATCCCTAGTGAAATCCACTGAGATATGTTCTCATAGATGATCAGGAATGAGAAGTGGCTGTAGTAAGCCAGCCAGAGCCTGATTAGTTCCTTTGAACCATTGGCAGCAATCACATCGAGCGACATAACTTTTAATGAATGTAGCCAATCCTGGCCCCCAATAGCTGCACTGCAGCAGGTCTAGTGTCTTGTCTGAACTGGCATGTCCAGCCATAGGGGTGTCGTGGTGAAGCCTTACGACTTCCATATGTAGATCAGCGTCATCAGGGATGTACAGCCTGTGGAGTGTGTTGTAAAGGAATCCATCATCCTTCACACAAACTTCCTATTTTTACATAATGTGCTGATATCTTCTTCGGTAAAATACATGATTGTATCAGAGATGCGATTTTTGATTTAGTCCCCTTCATCGGAGAGCAGAACATGTTTGCTCTAATCTTCTCCAGGGAAATAACTAGTACTCCTTTATTGTTGTCCTCAAGACCGACTGTATGATCTTCTCGTCTAGAGAGAGCATTGGCTTTTCCCATAGTAGCTCCAGGTTTATGTAACCATTTGCAATTGAAGCAAGATAGATATTGCGCCCAACATGCTTGTCACCTGTTCAGATCTTGGTGACTCATGTAGAATTGCAAATTCACATGATCGTTCCAGATCTCAAACTCATGATGTGCGCCTTCTAGATAGTGGTGCCAGATCTCTAGTGAGCGAATCACACTGAGCATTTCTTTATCTGTGATAGGGTAATTCCATTCCTGCGGAGACATTGAATGAGAGGAATAGGCAACTGGATGCCATTTGTTGTCTTTTTGAATAGATAAGACTGCTCCTGTGGCATAATCTGAAGCATTGCATTCTAAGCAGAACTGAGTTTCATCATCAGGTAATGCGAGAATGGGGGCAGTAGTGAAATGATGTTTCAACGTGTCAAATGTCTCCTGTTGTTCCTGCTTCCATTCAAAGGAATTCTCCTTCTTCATCAGATTATTAAGTGGTCTAGCCACCTTAGCATAATCTTGGATGAATCTGCAGTAGAAGTTGCTAGTCCCAAGAAGCTTCTAACTACACAGACATTCTTGGGTGTGGGCCATTCCAGAATGGCTTGAATCTTTGTTTCATCCATCTTTATTCTGTCTTTTCCTACAATCATACCCAGAAACTCAACTTCTGTGGTGTGGAACATGCATTTCTCTGGTTTTATGAATAGATCATTTTCTTCAAGGTGTTGTAGTACTTCCATGACGATCTTGTTGTGTGCTTCGCAATTGTCAGATTTAGTAAATATCATTAGGTCATCAACATAGACGACAACACAGTTGTCCATATCTGTGAAGATTTTGTTCATCATGGCTTGGAACGTTCCAGGGGAATTGCATAGCCCAAAATACATGACAAGGGGTTTGAATGCTCCTTGGAAGCAAACGAAGGCTGCCTTCCATTTGTCACCATCCTTGATCTGGACATTATTGTATCCCCATCAGAGATTCATTTTTGTGAATAGCTTAGCCCCTTTTAGCTGATTGACCAATGGTGAGATTAGGGGTAAAGGGTAGTTGTTTTTGACTGTGTGTTCATTTAGATATTGGTAGTCCTGTACCATGCACTTTCGGCCTTCTTTCTTAGGTACAAAGAACACGGGTGATGTTTGCAGAAATTTAGAGGGTCTAATATACCCCTTTTTGAGCTGATCGTCTATCAACTCGGACACTTCCTGTTGTTCTGTGACAGACAGGGGAATGATACATCCTTTCTTGGGCATGAATGTGTCTTTCGTATCAATGGCATGATCCCATGGTTTCAGAATTGGCATTCATTCAGATTCTCCTTTGTGAAATACTTTTAAATATTTATGGAATTCTTTTGGGATGAGTTCATCCGCTGTTTCTGTCTTAGGGGTGGGCTTATCTAAAGCTGCACAGACTGCATAGATGAGATACACATTTTCTTCTTCTTCTTTATCAGCATATAATAGGATTGTACTTCTTTAACCAGGAGAAGCCTAAGATTATCTGATTTCTTCCAAGATCTGTGATCTCCGCTATGACATGTTCTCTGTGCCTTTGGTAGTCAATAATTACTTCTGCAGAATGGGTGATATTTCCTGCAGAATTCTTAGTTCTGTCCATGTTGTATACAGGAATAGGGTGGCGCAAAGGGGTCAGGGGTAAACAATGCTTTTGAGCCCAAGCACAATCAATGAATATTATGTTTGCACCGCTATCAAGCAGTGTGTCTGCAGTGATGAAGTTCCTTTTGTGAGAAGGAGAGATTTGGATAGTCATACTGATCTCCTTCTGTAGGTTTGTGCTACATATGCATGCTTCTTCCAGGATTTGGATATTGGTGTTGATAAGTGAACTAAGCACAGGTGTGAAGCCCCTGCCAAGCTCCACTGAGGGAGACCCACTTGGCTGTGATGATTCATTGTCTGGTTCATTGGATTCTTCACCAGTCAGTGGCAAAAATCTGTTATCATCAGTTAAATTAAACTGTACCTTCTTTGTATCCGCATGAACACCTGGTTCATTCATGTGGCTTTCCCTTTTCCCTTCTTGAATTCAGTGGCTTGGAGATTGAAGAAGTAGGCTTTCATTTCATCACATGACATGCCACGGATGGCTTGATCCAGGCCGGATGACTCATAATGCCATGAATCGGCACCTTCTTCTTTGATGTCCCTGACTTTACAGCCTCCTCATTGACATCCCTTTTTGTGTTCTCCACCAAGCCACTTGCAATCTGGACATGCAAGCTTTGGTTTTGGGCAGTCTTTGACAAAGTGCCCTCCACCACAGTTGTAGCACTTTCTTTGTGTGGAAGACGTTGAGGGTCTTCATTCAAAGGCATCTATGTCCATGGCATTGGGATCTCTGGATCTGCAAAAGTTGCCACTGTGTATGAAGCTTATTAGCTGCTTCCTTGTGCCTACTTCTCGGATCTTAGCAAGGTAAGTGAGAACCATGTTTGGACAAGTTCCATCTAAGAGGATCTTGTCGATTATCAAGCACTGGACATTTTGCTCTATGAGCTTAATGAGATGTGTAGGATCCATGCCCGCTTGTGGTTGGTATCTTTGGAAATCAATGATCCAATCATCTATGGGCATTGCTTCCGTTTGTTTGAGGGTGCGCAGTTTTTGCCTTGCCCATTCAGTCTGATTGATGGATCTGAAGAGTGCTTCAACTTCTTCTAATTCCACCCACGTGTATGTTCCTCCGGCTAATAGCCAATTGATCCTTGTTCAGGCGAAGCCACCTGCCTTTTGTCCTTCAAGGCATAATAGCACAGCTACCACTGTCTTATGTGATCCTTGTGGGAATACGGTGGGGTTTTCATTTATCCAAGCTTTAATCTTAGTCCACCATTCCTCAAACTTTCCTTTTCAGCCATTAAAGTTTCCAGGGTCTTGGAATACTTTGCTCATCTTAGGGGTAATGCCTGCTGTGGTATTGGTTACTGCCACCATTTGTAGCTGTGCTTGTAGGTTTTGTATTTCTTGGGTGCAGCGTAGTACCTGTAGATTCTGTGTGTCTCTTTCTTGAAGGAAGAAATTGAATAGTGCCACAAACTCTTATGTGGCTGCAAGATTCAGACCATTGCCTAGGGCATTTTTTTGCCTTGTAGCACTTGTCTTATGGTTTAAGAGATGGGGTGTTCTGAAGTTCATCGTCGAACTGCCAGAGAACTATTGTCTTTGGTTCCTTTATCCTAGTGGCTGCTGGCCATACTTTCCTTTGCCTCCTTTGGCGTTCTGGTCGTTGATACGGAGTAGGTTTCCTTTCCCTAATCTGTTCTCTCCTGACTCTGTCTACAAGCCCATCGACGAGCCACTCGACAACTCTCTCCAGTACAAATAATGGCACTAATGCCGTTGGGATCAGCTCTGGTGCTGGGGGGTCATACTCGTTCGGGTCGTAGCTTTTGCTGTTGACTGAGGGGGCATGCAGAGTGACTGGCGCTTCCAGTAGACTCTCATAGTCCGAAAGGACAAGAGATGATGGGGAGGGGCTTTCTGGCTGTTGCACTTGACCTATATGCACTGGCCCTGCCTCCGCTGCTTCTACTACTGGTGTTGGAGGGTAAACTAAATTTAACCACTTGTTTTCTTCTTGAGTCAACCCAAACCACTCCTGAACCTCTGATACATGTGCATTGGGTATGAGCGACGATCCTTCTACTGATGTGACCTAAGATGGTTGAGCAGACACTAAAAAGATGTCTTGAGCTCCATAAAGTGCATTGTATCCCCTTGAACATACTGGAGGATGGGATGCAAACGCAAGGGTAGCATGTGCGGTAGGGAACTTTGTTAGGGTACTTCAGCAATCTGCTTCAACAGTCGTCCACAAGTGAGGTAGCAAGTTGAATAGTCTTGTTCTAGTGAAACGGCCCTTAAAGACTCACTGTTAAGTGAAGCTTGCTAGGTCGCTCTGAGCTAGAGAAAGACAAGAGGAGATGGAAGAATAGAGTCGCCTTTAAGGGGAGAACTCCAAGAGAACAAGACTGGGGAGTCTTGATCTACTTGGGATAGTATTTATACTACTATTACATGCGCACAGACCAAGCTATGCTACTGCTATATATAGTAAGTATCCTTGGTACTTGGTAATATGAGGGAAGAGCATGTTCAATCATATATGCATAGTGTACATATATGTGGCAGCATGAGGCTGTGGTGCACATCTAATGAATAAGAAGCATAGATGTAGGAGATGAGATATGCATGTGTGAACAGAAGGATAGAGTGGAGATGAAAAGAGAATAGATTAGATCGTGAAAGAAAGATAGGGGTTAGAAAGAAAAGAAGAATGTTAAGTCCAAATGATTGGCGTAGCGACTGTAACAATTCTAGACATCAAACCATCAGTCTTCCTGCTACCGGTCAATGATGCACCACTGGTGATTGGTTACCTGGACTTTGAGCCATATATCGCTCGAGCTTGGGCATCCTTCTAGGTAGAGAAGGCAAAGGCCAAAGGCTCCAGACTTTGCTTCGACAGTGTTAAGATGCCACCTCGCAAGACCAGTCATCCCAGTCCTCACCCAGCTCTGGTCGCCAAGGAAATCGTCTTTCCAGCAGTGAAGGCAGCTCATGTTACTATACCTAGACCTTCACAAATTACAGCTCAGGTGCCACCTACCATTCAACCCACCGCTTCTTCTTCTAAAAATACCATTCCAGTCAGTCCCAAGCAGGCTAACAACTCATCCTTTATCCCAGCTGGGCAGTTGTGATATATGTTCCCTCTCAAAGACGATGCCACTCCCAAGCATATCGTAGACTGAGTTCTCAAAACCACCATCCCAATACCAGTTAAAGAACTCTTGTCCATGGCTCCAGAGTTCCACAAACAACTCCAGGAGCTCTCTACTACCAAGTGTATACCCATGCCTACTAATGTTGTACAGGTTAACGAACTAGCCAGCAAAGATCCTGGCTCTGTGGAGCATGCATTTGGGGACTGAGTTCACTGAAGTGATGATGGCCTCATTGTAGTGCACCACAGTGTACCCTTGAGATTCCTTGAACCTAGAAGTTACCAACTTGACCCTGGACAGGAGGATGTCCTCAGTGTCATAACAGACTATTCTGTGCTAACCACCAATCCATTGTCAAGATGGGTTTTTAGATTTTAATGAGCTGCCAAAAAAGGCTGGGAAGATTCTAACACAATTACTGCTTTTCATTCTTTCTTGTTAGTTACTGCTGCTCCCACTCTAGGTGGTCCTTCTTCTTCTTCTTCTTCTTCTTCAACCGGTCTACCTTTGGACTTAGGGCAGCCAGACCAATCTCCTACCTGTTTTTATCATGCAGTCTATTCTATCACCCGCCCATATCCTTGCTCTTAAATCTACCTACATCTTCGATATCACATCTCATTCTTTGACCTACAAACTGGTAGCCAAAGGATTTGATCAGTCACAGCCACTCTTGAAGAGGAGTACCACATACAGTACCATTTACCAGATGATCCCCTCACTGGACTTATACCATTATCCACTTACCCCCCAGACTTTATACCAGGGGATCACTGTACACAGGAATGATCAGACAAGCTCAACCTGGACCCTGCAAACTGGCTATGGCCAGAGGAACTCAAGTTAATCTGGTGGATCATCCTCAATCACGAGACCGCCTTTGCCTGGATTCCAACCGAGCAAGGATGCCTTGACAAACAATACTTCCCACCAGTCAAGATCCCCACCATTCCTCATACTCCATGGATCTTACGCAACATCCCCATCCCACCATTGTCATGGGATCAGGCCATCCAAATAATCAAAGACCAGATCACCTCCGGTGTCTATGAGCCATCCACTGCTGCTTACTGGTCTTGCTGGTTCTGTGTGCTCAAGCAGAACAGTAAGACTCTGCACTTAGTCCACAACCTCCAACCCCCCAACACTGTAACCATATGGGACTCATCTGTCCCTCCCTTTGTTGAGCACCTTGCCAAGTTGTTCAGTGGGTACACGGTTTATGGTATAATGGACCTGTTCGCAGGCTATGACCAGTGCCCACTGCATGTTGAGTCATGGGACATGACGACATTCAATAGTCTGCTTGGCCCCGACCATATCACTACTCTCTCAATGGGTCATACTAATGCTGTCCAGATTTATCAAGCCAATATGGCATTTATTCTACAGAACAAAATACTGCACCACACTATGCTGTTTATCAACAACCTACCAGTTAAAACTGGTTCCAAGGACTGGATGGTTCATTCAAGACCATTCTGGAGAACTCGGGTATTGAAAAGTTTATTTGGAATCACTTAACAATTGTCCACGGAATCCTGCAACACCTCCAAAACATCAACACAACAGTCTCTGTCAAGAAATTTGTCCTTGCCACCCTGGATGCCACCATAGTCAGGCACAAATGCAGCTTTAATGGATGAATCACATACAAAGACAAAGTTCAGAAAATCTATGACTGGCTGGAATGCGAGACCCTCATGCAAGTCTGTGGGTTTCTCAGGACCTGCGGTGTCATCCATATCTTCATCCAAAATTTTGCTGCTATCTCTCATCCTTTGGTTGACCTAACATGAAAGGGTACTCCTTTTAAATGGGAGAAGGCCCAGTGCACTGTGATGAACCATCTGAAGGAAGAGATCATTCAGTTCCCGGCACTCTACCACATGGACTATTTGTTGAGAGGTAGTTCTCACTGTGAACACCTCCCTAATTGCAGTTGGTTTTATTCTATCACAGGAAGGTAACAATGGCAAGTGCTTTCCAAACTGGTTCTGCTCGATTAGCCTCATGAGTGTTGAGAGCTGATATTCACAGGCCAAGCTCGAGCTATATAGACTGTTCTGGGCACTCCGAGTAGTTTGTGTATTCATCTTGGTATTCCAAATCTCATTGTAGAAATGGATGTGAAATATGTGAAGAGTATGGTTAATAATCCTGATCTCCAGCCAAATGCAACCATCAACCGGTGGATTGCCACTATTCTTCTTTTCCACTTTGAGCTTTGTCACGTTCCAGCTACTAAACACACCGGGCCAGACAGTCTATCTCACTGACATCATTCTGATGATGGCTTCGAAGATTGGCTAGATGATTCATATTCTTTTTGCATTACCTTGCTTAACGACCGTGGCCCCCCCCCTTATTGATGCCATTGTTACCGCTTGCATCACCTCCTGCTTCAACCATCCACTTTTGCCTTCCATGGATCTTGCCTCCTTTACACCTACCAATTACACCACTCCCCCCCATACTTACCAGTCTCTTTTGTCCTTGTCCCTCCTCAAGCTGGACTCTTCTCCAGACTCACCCCCTATTCCACAGACTACTAAAGCTGTTGCATGTGATGCCCAGATTGCCTTGATCTGTGGTTTTCTCAAAACTCACAAGTGCCCTACTCACCTCTCTGATACAGATTTTCAGTCATTCATCGATGCTGCCACCAAATATTTCATCCTCAATGGCTCTCTATGGCAAAGAAAGCCACACGAACATCATCAGTTGGTCATAGCAGAGCATTGATGGTACAGACTGATCAAAGAAGCCCATGATGACCTTGGGCACAAGAGAGTTTATACAGTCCAGACCAGGCTCTTGTTATGCTTCTGGTGGCCAATGCTCATCGACAATGTAAAATGGTTTGTCAGGACCTGTCACAAGTGCCAAGCATGGCAGACCAACTGTTTCCATATACCACCAACCGTGCTGGTGATCAGCGGACTATTCCACAAGGCTCATATTGACACCATGCTGATGCCCCGGTCTGGCAGCTATTGGTAGACACTCTTGCCAACCAATATGGTATCTGACACATCTGCATCTCCCCCTACAACTCCCAAGCCAACAGTATTGTTGAATGGCATCATTACGATGTCCAGGAGGCCATTGTCAAAACTACCCAGGGGGGGAAGTTATGCTGGCATGCTGCTGCTCATTTGGTCTTTTGGGCTGAGCATATAACAATACTCTGCTCAACCAGCTTGTCTCCATATTTCATGGTTCATGATTATGAGCCCCTTGTCCCCTTTGACATCGTAGAGGCTACCTTCCTTGTTCCCCCACCAGACACAGACCCAATGTTTCCATCTGGACTAATCACTTGGCAGACCCATCAGCTCCAAAAGTGTTAGGAGGACTTGGAGTCCATCCGCGACTGTGTCCTCAAGGCTTGCTTCAAGTCTATCAAGCATTTTAAGGCAGCATACAAAAATCAGATCAAAGATTCAACTTCTATCCTGGAAGTCTGCTCTTAGTCCAGAAGTCTTACATCGAAAAAGAGCTGAACTGAAAGATGAAGTCAAGATTCCTTGATCCAATGGTAATCCTTTGCCAGACTACCGGAGGATTGTACATCCTAGTGAAGTTGGACAATGGAGTCTTGAAACTGCAATATGCAGCATTCCATCTTGTTCCCTATTACCTGTGCATCCATTCTAAAGTCCCTGTTACTGACCTTACTGGTCTAGACGATGATGACTTGGACAAACTGGCTGGAGCAGATGTCAATGATCATAGCAATCAACCACTGGAAGAGGAGCTTGACTTCAACTAGTCCAGCTGAATCATGGGATCAGATCCAAGAATCTCTACCCCACGCTTGTCAAGGAATGACCTTTGATGAAGTCCACTCACTTTTCCAATCTATACCATCTGACTCTAAGGGAAAAGGCAAAGCAACTTGAAAGAACTGGGCAAGCAGGTTGCATCTCAATTCACAAGTTCCAAAATTGTAAACCCATCTCCTATCTATTCATGTCTAGAGGGGCCTTTGATTGATTCGGAGCTTGGCCAGAACTTCATACTGGTGCTTCATTTCTCTATTAAGGAACTAAAACATCCAGAACAGATAATTCCTCCTGAAGTTGTGGAAGTAAACTTGTTACACACAACTCCATCTACCATTGAACAGAAACACATTGACATCCGACAGATGTATTCTTTCTTGTCCAATGCAGACATAGAAAAAATGCTTCCTACACCCAAGATTGCTAAAATCCAAGGCAACCCTGCCAAGGAATTTATTTTATCCATTTCCATTAATCTGAATGCTAGACATTTAATTAACACTCTCGCTTTGTTAGACTTAGGAGCTAACACGACCTTCATTGACAAAGATTGGGCTAGTAAGAATCGCATTCCTCTCAAACCCCTAGATCGCCCAATCCCGGTATTTAACATTGATGGAACACATAACACTGCCGGAAGCCTAACACATTATGCCGAACTGATGATTAACTACCTCGGTCATCAGGAAAAGACAATTGCTGAAGTAACTGACTTAGGCAAACATCAAATGATTCTTGGTTATACATGGCTTAAACATCATAACCCAGAAATCAATTGGGAAACAGGAATTGTCTGTATAACGCACTGCCCTGACTCTTGCCATAACAAACATAGAAGGACTTTCCTCAGAACTATTGAGAAAGGAGAACGCGATCAACTTGTACAGATTAATGCTGCCAAGTTAGATACAAAATCCAAATCAGATCCCAAAGCTGAAGAACTAGTCCCTAACAAATATCACAAATATCTTCATGTATTCGCAAAGAAAGAATCTAAGTGAATGCCGATTAGAAAATATTAGGATCACGCTATTGATCAAAAGGAAACCTTCATACCTAAGAAAGGACGATTAATACCCCTATCTCTGATAGAACAACAAGAAGTTAGTGACTTCATAGATGATCAACTTCGCAAGGGCTACATTAGACCCTCCAAGTCACCTCAAACTTCTCCTGTCTTCTTTGTTTCAAAGAAGGATGGAAAGAAACATATGGTTCAAGATTACCAATATCTTAATGAACATACGATTAATAACAACTACCCATTACCACTCATCTCCCAGCTTGTTGACAAGCTTAAAGGAGCTAAACTATTCACAAAAATGGATCTCCACTGGGGATACAATAATGTACGCATCAAAGAAGGAGACAAATGGAAAGCAGCCTTCGTTTGCCATCGAGGAGCCTTTGAACCACTAGTAATGTTCTTTGGCCTATGCAACTCCCCTGCTACTTTTCAGACAATGATAAACAACATATTCTTGGACATGGATAATGTCTGTGTTGTCTATATTGATGACCTAATGATCTTCACAAAAACAGATAATCAAAAGGAACACGATCAGATTGTACTTGAAGTACTACGCCGACTAGAAGAAAATGATCTTTTTGTTAAACCAGAGAAATGTTCCTTTCAAGTAAAAGAAGTTGAATTCCTAGGGATGACCATAACCCCTAATGGAATCTGCATGGATGAAGACAAGGTAAAAGCAGTCCTTGAGTGGCCTACCCTGACAACTGTATGACAAGTTCGCAGCTTTCTTGGTCTAGCTAACTTCTATTGACAATTCATTGTAAATTACTCACAAGTTGCTCGCCCTCTCAATGATTTAATAAAAAAAGATACTCCATTTAAATGGACTGAGTCACAACAAACCACATTTGACATGCTTAAAAGGAAATTCACTACTGCACCCGTCTTAGCATTTTCTGATAATGACAAGAAATTCCAATTGGAATCAGATGCTTTAGATTTCGCCACAGGAGCTATGCTCTCAATTGATATAGATGGCAAATGGCATCTGGTCGCTTACTCTTCCCATTCCATGACACCAGAAGAACGCAATTATCCAATTGCAGATAAAGAAATGCTTAGTGTCATTAGAGCTTTAGAACTCTGGCATCATTACCTAGAAGGAGCTCAATTCGAATTTGAAATATGGAATGACTATGAGAATCTTCAATGGTTCATGGTTCAACAAGATCTTAACTGTCGACAAGCCCGATGGGCTCAATATCTATCGCGGTTTAACTTTAAATGGTTACATAAACCAGGAACCTCTATGGGAAAGGCAGATACTCTCTCTCAATGAGAAGACCATGCTGAGGGAAAAGAGAATGATAATAAAGGAGTATTGGTTATCCCTAATCAGTCGGTCACCAACTGTTCATCAAATGTTCGTCAACTATTCGTCACGTATTTGTCAATTACCGGAACAAATTGGGACCATTGTTCACTTAACAACTGATGCTGACACCATCTGTGATCGGATCAGAGATGCTACCTTTAGATTAAATGAAACTGACATCACAAAAATATGCAAGGAAAATCAAGTCTGTATGGAGCAAGAAGATTTGCTAACAGACGAACAAAACAAGATCTTTGTACCTGATGTTGACGATCTTTGCATGGAAGTATTGCGTCTACATCATGATACTCCGCTTGCAGGACACCCTGGAAATGAAAAAAAACATTGGAATTGATTCAAAGAAGTTACACTTAGCCCGGCCTGAGTACATTAGTCAAGGATTATGTCTCACACTGTGATCGCTGCACTAGATTCAAAGGACAAAACATTGCACCTGCAGGAAAATTGCAACCCCTACCTATACCAAAGGGACCATGGCAAGATCTCTCAGTAGATTTCACTACCGATCTTTCCCTTTGCAACGGATTCAATTCAATTCTAGTGGTTATTGATTGTCGAATTCATCCCTTGTAATAATGCCATATCAGTTTTGGAAACTGCCAAGCTATATATGACCCATGTTTGAAAACAACATGGATTACCAAAAACAATCATATCTGATTGTGGACCACAGTTTGCTTCACAGGTGATGCAAGACTTGTGTAAACGATTGGGTATACAGCCTAAATTGTCTACCGCATTCCATCCTCAGACTGATGGACAAACAGAACGAATGAACAGGGATTTGCAACAATACCTTCGTCTCTTCACTTCCGAGAAGCAGGATGAATGGGCTAATTGGTTGCCGCTTGTGCAATTCTCTTATAACTTGAAGCGACAGGCTTCTACACAGAAAACCCCTTTTTCTGTCACTTGCACATATGAACCACACATTGGTTTTGAGCAACATATTACTAAAGCACCCACTGCTGAGCAGTTTATCACAGATATCGCTCAAACCATTGATCAAACAAAAGCTAATCTTGCTGCTGCACAAGATCAAATGAAAGCACAAGCCGATAAACATAGGTCCGCTGTGCCTAGCTATTCCTTATTGGATAAGGTTTGGTTATCAACCAAACATTTGAAATTGACATGTGCTTCTAAGAAGCTTTCCGAAAAGTGGCTTGGACCCTATGAGATCATGGATATAATTGGGCCTAATGCAGTCCACCTACGCTTGCCCCGAACTATGTGAATTCACCCAGTTGTGAATATCTCTCATGTCAAACCTTACAAAGAACGTCTTGATGGTCAATCTACGTTTCGTCCTGGACCAGTAGAGGTCACAGAGGAACGAGATGTTGAATTTGAAGTCGACTACATTGCCGACTCTAGATGGAAAGGTCACTGCCTTGAATTCCTTGTTCATTGGCAAGGTTATTCAGAAGAAGATCGCACTTGGGAACCTGAATCTAATCTGTCTAATGCCAAGACAGCTATTGATGAATTCCATAATGCACATCCTAATGCACCTCGACAGCTCCAGATGACATCATTTGAATTCTTTGACTTATTCAAGCATTGTGGCAAGCCCATACCTGAAGTACCAGTAAATCATCTTCCATTTGATCGACTTGATGTTGATTGAACCCTTGGGATGTGTCAGGGTTAACAACACATATATCCATACTTCCAGTTGAGCCTTGCTTCCACAATGTTGTCATTGGCCACCTCCCTTGTTCTCTTCTACTGTGCCCTTACTTATGTCAATCCACGCCATCTTAAGTGGGTTATCAATATGCCCGGCCTGTTGCCTCGTCGCCCTATATGCTTCAGTGATCCCACAGAAATCCGCAAATATTATGAAAACAATCCTGATCTCGTTCACTATTTGGATGACTATATTGATGCCACTGGTGACCCAACCAGCAATTGGGCTGATACACCCAGTCCTTCTTGGGATTTTAGTTTCCCTGACCACTGGAATATGGTCTACGAAAGTAAAAGTGATGTCTTCACTATGCACAACACGCATTCTTTATGGGGATCGGAGGAAAGTAATATTCCTGATCTTGACACTCCTCCAGAATCTGATGCTTGGGGTGATGCTGCTTATGTGGAGGATTTTTCTGCTGATTTTGATGGCACTGGCTGGCCGCTTGGTGCTTGGTCTTGGGACAATCTGTGTCCCTTTACTTTCTTCTGGCTGCCCACTCTCCTTGCTGATGCTGAGCAACAGCAGACACTTCGCTCTTGGCACGCTGCCATGCAGTGGCCTTTTGACAAGTCCTTGATCAATCAGAATGCTTGATCATAGGAGGGGGTGCTAAGGGTAAGGTGCCACATTGTGTTTGTTGCACAACATCTAAGTAGACTTACCGGGAATATGACAGCGAGCTGAGCTTTGCGACAGATGGATGGACTTCTCTGAATCATGGGGCTTTTGTGGCTGTGACCGTACACTTAGTACACAAGGTCATGCCACTGGCAATAGTGCTTGATATCATTGAGGTGGCCAGGGTACATCAAAAGTACTAAGAAACTTTACTTTATACTAATACATGATCTAGGCGCATAGTAGTGTAAACCTTGCTGAAGCGTTTGTGGGTGTTCTGACTGAGTTCGGTATTTCAGATAAGGTGAATAGCATGCAAAATACGAACTACATACCTAACATAGCCTGTGGATACTGAGTATCACAGCCGGTAGTGCGTCGTCCAACGACACGATGACCTACAAGTTGGCTGACCGGCTTGCACACTTCAGAAGTGAGACAGCGTGTACATGGTGCTTCTTGCACATCATAAACCTAGTTGCAAAGAGTTTGATTTGCATGTTCAACCTATGGAAAAAGAAAGGTACTGACAATGGTAGGGAGGGCCTGAACAACAAGTTGGGGCAGTTTGGGGATGATGTTGAGCTCAAAGAGCTTCAAACACAACTCGAGGCATATCAGATGAAAAGCAGAACCAGAGACGAAGTGGAAACTGACCTTGTGGATGATGATATGGATGGATGGGTAGATGAGGTGAGTTTCTTGATAGCCAAGGAGCACACAGAGCTTGAGGCCCATCTGGAACTGCTTTGACTGATACTTGCCAAGGTCAGTCAAATTTGGACTGTGGATGGCATACCTGACTGTCCCTGTTCCTGGTAGATTCGCAAACTGGCATTCAAAATCATACATTTGAGCACCAAACTACTGCTGGCATGGAAGGAGATCTTGGGAGAGTTGCAACTGGCCATCAGAAATCTCCCATGGGATGTGACAACCCGCTGGAACTCAATGTTTGACATGTTGAACTTTGCATTGGAGTATCATGCAGGAATCAATGGAATAACAGACAAGAATAAGTTGGGACTGAGCAGTCATGGGTTGGATGATGAGGAATGGGAGCTGTTTAGGCAGCTGTGCAACGTGCTAAAGGTGTGCATGCTGTTGCACAGTATTCAGCTGACTAATCAGTCAGTGCAGATTCTGAAGAATGTGACTGCATATTTTTCTCATCATATATCAAACCTTGCCATGGTCATCCCAGCCATGGACTATGTAGATGAAGCCTTCACCACTGGCATGTTAAACAACAAAGAACTCAGCCCAGCCATCCGTGCCACCATGGGATTCGCCAAGAAGACTTTGAACCAATACTATTCCTTGACAGATTCATCCGATGTGTATCACATCGCCATGGGTATGTTTCTCAGTATTCACATGCTGTAATTCTAACAGGCTACTAGTGCTGCATTCCTGCCACAAACTCAAATACTTCAAGGCTGCCAGCTGGCCTACAGACTGGATTGCAACAGCTGAACAGCTCGTTAGTGATGTCTATGACAATTCTTATTGCACGCATCACGGTTCAAGCAACATGGATACTGAGACATCACAGAAATCACACAGGAGTCTAATGAATCCCCCACCAATGTATTTGACAACCTTCCATGCTTGGCTAAACCAAAACCAAAGGCCCTGTGTGACGAACTGCAAGCATATCTTGCCACTGATGTTGAAAATGTATCAGATGCCATGGAATGGTGGACCACTAATTGAGCTAGGTATCCTTGGCTCTCCTGCATGGCAATCGACTATCTGAGTATTCCAGGCAAGTTCACCATATGCTTACTTGATTGCTGGCTTATCAAACTCCATATACATAGCTATGTCCGTTGATGTTGAACGACTGTTTAGCCAAGGCCATATTCTACTGTCACATATCTGTAATTGCTTATCCTGTCAAAGTGTTCAGGCTTTGCTGTGCCTTGGGTCATGGAGTCAGATGGGGCTGGTAAGAGATGCTGATATTAAGAGAGTAGTTGTAATGAATGATGTTGGTGCTGACAGTTTGATGCTCTCTGAAGGATGGAATGCCATTGATGAGGCATAACTCAAGTAGATTTTTGTTACATTTAAGTTGTATATTTAGACTATAGACCCTAGGGTATACCCACAGTGGGTATATACCCATATACCCATGAGTTTGTGGGTCATGGATTGTGTGGATATGTGTATGGGTTGACCTCGTGATACCCATGGGTTTACCCATGCAGATCTCTAATGCCATCAAGCTGTTCATCAATTAAGGCTAGATTGCATCATTGCCAGCCTTGCCAGAGTAGGATGTCAGGTGGGCATGAATCAGAAATCCAGTAGTCTGCTACTGTAAGTATCCCTCCTATCTCTAGCTCTAGTTTAGGTATATAGCTGTTCAATTCACTGCACTGACCACTCATGTCTGTCAGAACAATTGATTCACTAATATCTACAGGTACGGCTAGGCATTGTTGCCATACTGAGTGTTTTATTAAGTTTACCTCACTACCTGAGTCTAATTATATGATTTCTATATTTGGTATGGACATGAAGTAAGGGTGTTCCCAGTGGCTTCGCCTCTGGCAAATCTGCCTCTACATGATGTGATGTAATATGTGGGGACCAGCTAGGCTTACCATTCTTGGCTTGAGTTGGTTTACTAGAATATCACTCAATTCCTTTGAGCTCCTGAGCACTTCACCAGTGGTAACACTTATTTGAGTACTCTCATAACCCAGAATTTACCAAGTTCAACTCCAGTCAACTCCAGAATACCTCAGACCAATCTTCAACTTCAGACCTAGATAATATCAAAGTCCAACTCTGGAATACCTTAGACCAACCTTTGCTTCAGACCTAGATAATATCAAAGTCCAACTCCATTCCAACTCTGGAATACCTTGGACAACCTTCAACCTTAAATCAACAGACATGCCTTGGACTTATATCTCCAAACTTGTACCTACATTAACCTCTTTCAGCTCTAGTCTGCATTTCACCTCTCAATTGGTACAGCCTGTCCCAACTATGTTCCATGCTCTGTTCAAATTATCATTCTGCTCCTATGTACATTACCTTTGTGCAGTAGTCATGGACCCAGATTTCCTCTGGGTTTTTAGTGTATATAAACACTCCTGTATTCTCTGTCATACAGTAGTATGAATATCTCGTTGAACAAATCCTAGTCTTCTCGTCTGTACACATCCCCTTCATGATCTTCATTCCAAACCTTTGAAATATGAAGACCAAAGAGTTTGGCAAGGGCGCAACACACAAGTCCTGCACCGATGTCCTCAACAACTCTGCTCCTAGGTCACTTTGCCTCCAACACCTCCAGGTATTGCTGCTAGTCAGTGACCCACATTGGCACCTCCTATGTGTCTTGTCCAAATGGACTTCAATCCTTCATCCTCAGACTTGACTCATAACCTCAATAGCTCTGGTCCACCTATACCTTGACAACTCCAGATCTCTGCCAGAGCTAGACCTTCAGGAGAAATATGGACCATGACAGGTACGTAGTATCTTCTTAATCACACCATTTAGGTCACTCTTTTGTACTAATGGCAATTTTCTTGCCATGTTTGGTTTAGGTATATTGACAGTGTCTGGGGCTGTGATGTTTAGCTGAGGTACATGCTGCTCAGGGCTGTAGGCATGGAGTTTCAAACTTCCATCCTTTCGCTCCCTTTTCTTATCATCATAGGTGCCATCCCACATCTTGACATCCTCGTCAAGATTGGGGGAGGGCAATGCCTGGGGCATTAAAGGTATAGTTGCCCCCTTGCTTGGATTAGCAGTGGGATTCTGGGCTCACAGCGCTGGGCACCAGATATTGGTACATGGTATGTTCTCTTTGTCTTTCTCATTCTTATACTCATTGTCCACTCATTTACCATTATCCAGAGTCTTCCTGTGCTGCACAGCAGGTGCTGCTTGGTTCCTGCTGTTCTCCATTTCCTTCATAAGTACCACCTCATTCTTAGGTGGTTTATACATATGCTGATCTCTTGTCATTTGTGTTGTTTGCATAGGGTTTCTTCGCAGGAGGGATGTACATGCCGTCCATCATCTCACAACATCGCTGACCTGTTTCATTGGGTGTGCACTCAACTGCATAGATATGTAGTGGCTCTGTCTCTTCATCCATTTCTTCATCATAGCTAATTGCTCCTGATCTCCCATAGAATGTTTCAACTTCATCTGCATCATCCCCACTATGGTCATCTACATCTGGCACAATGTAGTATGTTGTGCCATGCTTATGGTAGGATTGGTCTACAGTTACGAGGTGAGTCACACAGCTTCTTGTTGCTCGAGCAGCCTCCTCACAGGCTTCAAGTAATGTTTGATTAGGTTGTCGGTCAAGGGGTAGCCCTATGTCTGGTAAGGCAAATCTCCCACATGGGGTATGCTTCAGCTTCCCTTGTGCTAACAAATCATTTATTACAGGACTTCTAGAGGTAAAGGGAGTTCCAGAGGTGTGTCTCTTCTTGTACTTAGACTTGCCCCTGTCTTTCTTATGTTTAGGGGTATGGTATTCCAGATCACTGTCTGAGTCACTGCTAGATTCAGTGTCAGAGTCAGACCCACTGTCTGAGTCTGAGTCATTATCACTGTAGTACCTGTTAAGGAGTCTCTTTCATCGAAACATTGTCTATGAAATATGGTTTCCATAACATCAATGATGTCCTTGATGGGAAATGGCTTGGAGATGTCCTTCTTGAAGTTTTCAGCCAATAGGTGGGTTTCCACCTTGTTCTTCATGTTCTTAGGCAATCTCATCCAGAAGTAAGTCTGGTACTCTATGTCTGTGATGATGCTCTTGGCCTTGAGCCATTCAGCAATTACTGTGTACTTTTGTATGTATTGCTTTTATTGAGTCAGGGATTTCATTGCCTTCTTGGCATGTTTACGGGTGAAGTGTAGAAGGTCTCCCAAGTTGTAATGGATATCCTCTCTGTCAGCATCGAAGTGCTCAAGGAGCTTCTCCTTGAGGGCATCCCATTTACTATTCTTGTATTCAGGTAACACATAGATGACATAGCACTCAAAGAACTTCTTGATGTCTCCATAGCTGCCCTTAAACCTATCAGGGGCATCTCTACTCTTAGGTCCTGGAAGGTAAGAGTGTGTAGTAGTCATATTAACCAATGGGGATAAGAGTGATATAGTAAGTGGCTACTACTAAGTAGTAGTGGGTAGATGTAAGGTGTAAATAACCTTATAGTGTCGCAATGAAAAGCCAACCCCTTGTGGTGGGCTCCAGTTGTTGTTTGTTTAGGATTTGGATTGCTAGATGGCTAGGGAAATCTATAAGCAATTAATCCTCCAGGCCCAATCTGACTATAAGCTGGTGATAAGACAACACTAACTACCAGATCAAACAGAACAAAAGAGATATAGAACTAGTCTACTGAGTGAGTGAGAATACTTAGTCAATTGGCTCCCCAGTCATTCATTCATTCTCTAAGGAAAAGGGTTGGCTTCTTCCTAGCTAAGTGTGGATAATGGTAAGTAGTAGAAGGAACTACTGAAGTACTAGTAATAACTAGATAAAGGACACTAGAAGTGCTAGCTATAGAAAGTGTAGAAACTTGTAAGCTTTGTTGCGCTTCAAGTATTGTGGCTGTGTTAGGGGCTATGTGCCGAAATGGGAGCTTGTCTTATGGAATTTTACACAGACAAAGCACAGAAAGAATTCTGTTATTGGAATAGATATAGGCAAAATGGTGATAGAATGCCTAATTTAAAGTTAGCTATGTTTCCTGAGAAACTAAGGTGGCTATGCTCTAGGTTAAGCGGTGGGAAAATACTAGATATGTCACTCAGTTCACACACAATATTGGTTATTTATAAACCTGCTATATTGGTCAACTGGAGTGAATACAAGTCAACAAGCTTAGCAAGGTGATTTCTAAAGTAAGTATTCCCAAGTATTCCTAGGCTAGATTTACTTAGGTTACAATTGGCAATTGATATGCCCACTTAGGGATATGCTTAGATAAGCTGTTTGTATAGGTTGCCTTCTGTTGGCACTTGTTTTCTGCTTAGTACAAGCTTATCTAGTATAGGTGACTAGCTAGTAGTAGTAGTGCTACTTAGTCTAGTCTAATGAGCTACTAATCTAGCTCTTAGATGTTCTGAATATCTGATTATTTCAGAAGTATGCAGATATATGCAGATGCTTTCTTGCTGCCAGAATCCACTCCTTATATACTATTCATATATGAGACTGTGCTTCCACATACAGTTGCTTTTGGGCTATACACACAGCCAGTCCACTCATTGAGACTCATTTGCTATTGGATAGCTGTAGTCTTTTGTAAGTGTGAGTTCCACAAGAACACACCATCCACAAATTTCAGATAGAAACCTGTTTGCAAGTGAGACATGACTTTGTCTTGTCCCCAATCAGAGTCAGTGCAGGTGATGATGCCTTTACCAGTCTTGCCACTGTATACAAGAGAGTAGTCTCGGGTACTGAGAAGGTACTGGCAGATGTATAGAGCCTTGTTCAGGTGCTCTTCTGATGGGTTTGCAGACATGCGGGTGAGTTGTGTAACCACATATGAAATGTCAGGTCTTGTGCCGATCATAAGATACAGCAATGATCCGATGACCTGTTGGAATCACATCCGAAGTTCCGGTTGGATGGGGAGATCATTCTTCTCTGGGTAGTAGCCCTGAGAGAGAGGGGTGTTGGCGATTTTTGCATTAGTCATGCTGCATCGCTCTATGACTTTGTCAAGGTATTCTTGCTGGTCTATCTTAATAGTTTGACCGTCTCGACGTATGTTCATTCTTAGGAATTCGCATGGTTCTCCTAAGTCACAACAGTCCCACTTCTTCATGAATGCAGCCTTGACCTTGTCTACGAAAGGTTTGTTGGGGCCGCAGAAGATGGCGTCATCTACATAGATGATCACTAGGATGAGCTCTTTGCCTTTGTGATAGATGAATAGGCCAGCTTCTGTTTTAAGACGTGTGAAGCCCAGTTCCTTCATGGATTTGTTGAGTTTGTGCCACCAAGCTAATCTGGCTTGCTTAAGGCTGTATAGAGCGTGTAGTAGTCTCAAGACCTTCCCTTTGAGATGAGGGGGCATAAAGCCTTCAGGGAAGTCCATGTAGAGTTCTTCATCCAGTTTGCCATATAGGTAGGTGGATCGGACGTCGACACCTGTGATGTACCAGTTCTCTGTTGCTGTGAGGGCGAGCATGCACTGCACTGTCTCGAAGCATACGATGGGGGAGAATATCTGATTGAAATCAATCCCTTCTACTTGGGAGAAGTCTTTGGCAATGAGCTGGGCTTTCTTTCTGTTGTCTGATTTTACATCAAAGATCCATCAGTTTTTAATAACCTTCCTGTTTGCAGGTCAATCCATGATTTCATAGACCTTGTGATCCTTGAGTATTTGTAACTCATCGTGGCAGGCTTTACACCAAAGGGTTTGTTCCTCTTGTGATAACTTGAGGATGTCGCAGTATGTCCATTCGTGATAGTTCATGTTGGACTGTTTTATTTCCAGCAGAAAGGCACGGCTGCAGAGGTATGAAACCAATGTGTCTCCCCTTCCCTGGTTATGCGCTCTACGTCATCCTCCGATGGAGGCATTCCACCAGGAACAATGGATGAATCCGAAGGTCCAGCCAGTGCTTCTCCAACGAGTCTGCGCCAGTCAGAGATGTGTTCGATGTCTCGAAGCTGCTTTAGTGGTTTGCAGCGCTCCCCATACACATTTCCAGGATGAATGGAGGGATGGCGCTCTCACTGTCGGCACTCTGGCTGAGCAGGTGGAGGTGGAGGCAGACAACGAGGAGGGGTAACCAGAGGTGCCAGTGGAGCCGGTGGCAGTGTAGGTACCCTAGGAGGTGCTGCTGGAGGTGGGGTAATCAGCCTGGGGGCTGGGTGATGATGGACAGTAGAAGGAGTGATTTCCGCATCTGACTCCAAGTCCAAAGGTTCAGAATCAGAATCTGAAGACTCGTCATCATGAGAGTGAGAACGCGGCGAGTAATTAACGGGCCAGTGTGGCTGAGCCTTTGAACACCTTGGGAAGAGGTGCTCATCAAATATGGCGTGGGCCGACGTGTGTAGCGCATTGTTAGGGCGCATGAAGAGGTAGTTTGAATCACTACCGGTGGAAACGCCCAGGTAGATCATCAATTGCGATTTAGGCTGCAATTTGCCTTTGCAAGTCTTGACTGGTACTGGACATATGCACCACAGCCAAAAACCTGAAGATGTGAAAAAGTAGGCTTTTTACCTGTGAGCATCTTGGATGGCGTTTGCCATTGGAGCCAATGTGAAGGGGTGCGATTATACACATGAAGTGCATGTAGTACCACGAACTCCCAATAGGAATTGGGCAGGCAAGCCTGCAGTCACATGTGTTGTGCCTTGTCCATAATGGTACAGATTACACATTCCACATGTCTGTTCTGCTGGTGAGTATAAGGGGTGGATTGTTGGATGTGTATGCCATTATCACGCATATACTCAGTGAAAGCTTTGGAGGTGTATTCTCCCCCTGCATCAGAGTGCCAGTGTTTTATCACAGCGTTGAACTGAGTATGCACATAGGCATGGAATTGCTTGGTCACTTTGAGTGTTTGATCCTTGGTTTTAATCAGGACCAGCCAAGCCATGGAGGTGTAGTCATCATAAAAGACGACTGCATACTTGTACTTGTGGTATGATTCGATTTCAAACAATTTGAGGTCAGAATGAATTAACTCAAAGGGAGCACTTGCGCACTTCTCGCTATGAGGAAAAGTATGGTTCAGTTGTTTACCAAGCTCACAATCAGAGGATATAGGAACAGTGGATGGAATCTCGACATCCGGAAAGTCCTTGATGTGCTTCTTTGCAGCATGGAGCACATCACACGAAGGGTGGCCTAAGCAGCGGTGGAGGAGTTCATAGTCCACAGAGGCCATAGACAATAAGTCGGCTTGAGGACAAACAGTTGGGGCACACATCCAGTACATTGTATCACCATGAGAGTGGAAATTCAGTACCAGTTGCTTAGTACATTTATCAAATATATTGATATGACCAGGTGTGGTCTGGAGTGTCATGCAGGCATTGGTTAGCAAGATACCCATAGATATGAGTTTTATGGTGCATGATGGCATGTAAATGACCAGTGATAACTGCACAAGTCTACCTTGGAAGCAAATAATCGCTGTATCTTTGCCTTTAATCAGCATACGACCATTAGCTGTCTGGGAGTAGGTAGGTTGCGTAAATGCAGAATACTCAACCAGATTGCTTAGATTGTTGGTGTAGTGGGATGAAGCTCCTGAATCGAGGAGCCACATGTTATGAGGAAGGTGGTCGTCATATTCTCTTTCCTTTCCTTTACTCTTAGTTATTTTCTGCTTTTTACAGCAGTCATACATGGAGGAGGGAGGAGCAGTAGTTGCATTGTCTACATCTACTACAGGCATGTGCAAATTATATACAATCTGAGGCGATAAAAACCACGCATCAGTGCTTGTGAGAGAAAGACAAAGGAAGACAGGGACTTGCCATTGGGCACCGTTGTCGAAGAACTGTGCGATATAGTCATCCACCACCATATCCTCACCAAGGCTGATGGAATCATCATCCTCTAAATCAGAGAAAATCTCGACGATCCTTGGAGTCTCCATGCGCTCTATAAGAGAGGGCACAGAGGGGCTGGCATGGTTGGGAGGGATGGTTCTAGTGCCGAAGGCACCATCCTTGCTGAAAGCAGAGTGTTGCTGTGCATGTACATGGCAGCGGTGTTTGACAATGGGCTCAAGGGTGCGGACCACTTGAGTGGTGGGGGTCTCCCCAATACGGCGAGTGAGGGAGATGGCCTCTTGGACCTGAGGGAAGGCGGGGGGGCCATAGTGGGTGGCGCCGGGAGTGTGCACAAAAGCGCAGGGGTCCTGAGTGGGCTCAGTGAAGTTGGTGGAGGCCAGGCTAAAGACTGCAGGCTCCTGGAGCATGTTTGCAAACGCAAACGAGGCGGAGGATGACTCGGCGGTTGTGGCTGCATGATCCTTGCGCTTCTTCTCCCCTTCTTCAGAGCACTTGCCCTGACGACACTTCTTCCCCTTGTCCTTCTTCTCCTCATCCTTTTTATTGGATGAGGTCTCCTGCTGCTTCTTAAAGGAGGGGTCGCCTTGCTGGCGCTTTACATTCGAGACCTTGTTGGCCTGGGCACGAGGCAGAGGCCGGCGGGTGAGGTAGTGCTGCCAAGCAGCGGTGAGGATGATCTCTAGTTCCACCATGGTTAAGACCTTGGTCTTGGTGGGGTCGGTGTCAATAGCAGCATTGAGCTGCTGGTGGAGGGTCTCTGCATACTTGGGGAGCTTGGCGACGGTGATGAGGGCCTTGAGGTTATCAGGGACCTTGTGCTGGAGCTGTTCCAGTTGTGTGAAGCTGGTGTTCAGCTTGGAGAAAGCTGGGCCAGGGTGGTTGTTGTCAGGGACGGTGATCCCAAGCATGATCTTCTACTCGGTATAGGCAGAAGTGAGGGAGGCGGTTTTGTACTTGGCCTTGATAGCGTCCCAGAGTAACTTGGACTTGTGATATGTGGCAAAGTTGCCAGCGATGGAGGCATTGAGACGGAGATGGATAGAGCCTAGGGCTCGGTCATCATTCTCATCCCATTTGTCCTGGGCTTCTTCCTCCGTGGGAGTGGGGGCTGTTCTAGCCTGAGTGGGGCATGTCTTTGACATGGCTTTGTTCCAGATGCCAATGGCATGAAGGTATGCCTCCATTTCCTGTGCCCAACGTTTGTAGTTGGTGCCACTGAGTTTGGGAAGTGTGGAGAGGGTAGACAATATGATAGTAGGTTCTGAAAGAATAACTTGTCAGCATAAACCAATAAAGGGAGCGAGAAAGACATTCACATCGCTGAACAGTCAGAGCTCTCAGAATGTAGGGTCATAGCGACCCCCTACATTCAGAGTCTGATGGCTGCTGCTCTTGAGCATTACTGCATCAAAGAGCATTCGGCGTTTCTGCACAGAATGGCCTATGTCTAAGGGTTTCACTCTTGAGCAGATGACAAGCGGTAAACTGCATTGTCAGAGCTGCGGGGCTCATAACCTGTTGCAATAGCTAGTAGCTGGCATTGCTGCATGGGCTACTTAGGAATCTACTCTAGAGTTACTTACCTTGAATGGGTTGGGAGTTCTCAGAGATGAGAGCAGTTGCTGGTCAAGAGAGATATATAGTATTCAGACTCCATCGAGTCTTATATATGCTTTGTAATGCTTACTTAGTATAAGGTCATGTGACTGTAAGTACATGTCCTTTGAACAATGATGACGACAATGATGACAATGCTGCACCCACAGCATCGTCACCACGATGATGACAACAATGCAGCCACCGTGATGTCCCCATGACTGCCATGAAGACAATGATGATGCTGCACATCCACACCACCACTGCCAGTCGTCAACCCACCACTGTGAAGACAACAACAACAACGCTGCACCCACAGCATCGTCACCATCACCTCGTCAGTGATGATGTGACAACAACGACAATCGGTGGCACGGCCCCCCCACCCCAATGGTGACGACGTAACAATGTGGCGGCATCGCCAGCATGGTGGTGCCACTACCACAACCACCACAACTCAGTGGCCGTGCCACCCCCACCACAACTCAGTGGCCATGCCACCCCCACACCAATGGTGGCAGTGGTGACAACAACAACAACAACAACATGGTGGTGCCACCACCACCACCACCACAACAACAACAACAGCTGGCTGGCTGTGCCACCCCCACACCAACAGCAGTGATGATGACAACAACATTGACGTGGTGGTGCCACCGCCACCATGACGATAACGACGACTAGGTGGCCGTGCCACATCAGTAAATTTACACTGTTCTTTATGTGTCTTTATGTGTCTTAATTGACTTATTATATGTCCAAAGCACACTAAGCAGCCACTTATGGTACAAATAAGACAAATAAGACACAAATAAGCCAATAAAGAACATTGTAAAATTACTGATGCACCCCCACACCAATGGTGATGACACGACAGCGACAATGACGTTGATGACCATGACATGGTGGCACAGCCACCCCCACCCCTACACTGATGACACAACAATGCGATGATGACAACACAACAACACAACAATAACAACACAACAACACAACAATGCAGTGGTGCTACCACCACCCCGACGACATTGACGACCACGACACAGTGGCATGGCCGCCATCACACCCCATTGGTGACGATGTGATGATGTGGTGGCACCTGACGACGACGCGGCAGCACAATCACCACCAAACTGACAACAATGCTGATGACCACATGGATTCGTGTGCCAACATGTAGTTAGTATTTTGTACTTAGCTACAAGAATATACTTTTTTTATTCTACTACTCAAACTAAGTGGAGTGGCTGGAAAAAGAAAAAGAAAAAGAAAAAGTTGTCTACTGCAGGCACTGTACAGGCACTTCAGTCGGTACAGTGTGTTAGGGTTTGTATGGACCTGCACAGCTTTACAAAATCTATACCGCACTGTGTGCTCTGTGCTGCGGCTCCACAGTGGGGGACCTTTCTGTGACACTGTGACAATTGTAACTTGCTGTGCAGTGCCTTACAGTACTGCACAGCTAAATCATGATTTGCTGATGAATTGTATTATCCTCTGGTGATCATTGCCAAGGATGTTGATGGAGAGGCATGGCTGCCTGTATTCTCAACAAGTTGCATGGCCAGCTCCAGGTTGTTGTCATCAAGGCACCTGGCTTCGGTGACAACTGCAAGTCAATTCTCAATGACCTTGCCATTCTCACTGGCGGTACTGTCTTTACAGACGAACTCAACATCAAACTCAAAAAGGCTATGCCTAATCTCAGGCTTCTTGGGTCTACTGGTTCCATTACCATCACTGAGGATACAATTGTTCTTGATGGAGATGGTTCCAAGGATGCCATCCAGGCACATTGTGAACAGATTCGCGCCCTTCTTGCTGATCCCACAACAAGCAAGTATGACAAGACTAAGCTGCAGGAGCATGGTTAGCCAAGTTGAGTGGTGGTGTTGCAGTCATCAAGATTGGCAGGACCAGTGAGGTCAAGGTCGGAGAGAAGAAATATCACTATAACGATGTGCTGAATGCTATGCATGCTGCCATCGAAGAGGGTATCCTTCCTGGAGGTGGTGTTGCACTTCTCAAGGCATCATTGACACTTGCGACTGACACACCTGGATCAACAAACCCACCATCCAAACTGGATGCCAGGATTGTTCCCACAGCCAACTTTGTCAAAGTGTCTTAAAGTGATGTCAAGTAATGTGAGGATTTGCTGATGTGTCTCAAAGAAGAGTCTACTAGTCGTCTGTGTCCATCCATTCCAGATCGCTACCTAACTCATCGTACAGCTCCACAGAGTCTCTTTCATGCTCTGAAACCTTCTCTGCCTTGCTATTGGAGTCTTTCTCCCAGTGGAGCACCTCACAATCCTCTAGCATTAACTCAGCAGCCTCAGCCTCAGTGTCAATGCATGTAGAATTGCTGTCCACCTGCATGTTAAAGCTCGGACTGGTACCATTCAACTTTGAATGCACATTCACACTTTTGCGGTTTTCATCTGACTAAACAGTGGGCCTGAGACCAACATTACAATGCGTGACACAGTGAGAATATGTGTGATCAATCCCAAGGCCCCAATGGTATCTAACTGCTGTGTCTCGATCCACAAACCTGTCTCATATTTGAATTTGATCAATGACAAGTCATGGATCACTTGCCTGTTGATATAATATTTTTTCCAGTCAGCGCCGTCTTGTGTACAGCAAGACATAGCAACACTATTGGGGTGAAGTCTGCCAATCACAAATGCCAGAATGAGATGGCAGCCTTGGATTGATGTCACGATGCTCAGTGTTTGGATTGATTACATCTTGCCCATGCTGAACATTGTAGGTAGTGTAGTTGACTCACATCAAGTTGTGGCAGTAGAAACGATCTTGCTTGAGCACAACTTGGTTTAGTGTCATTGAGTCCAACACATCTTCGGTTGTAGCTGGGGACTCTGTGGTTGATTCGACTCCATGAATGGCCCGGATGTGCAGCAACAGGTGTGCTTTCAGCTTCAGGATGAAATTCTATTGAGGGTATATGAGGTATTGGTCAGACCATCAAGCGAGACTTACATTCACAGCAGGATCTTTGCTATGACGCCAGACAAAGATCATGAGGTCCTCTGGATAATTTTGTGCTTTTCCAATGTGGTGATGCTCATCTGGTGTATTAGGTACTTGCTCCTTTGCACTAGGAGCTGAGATATGTGTAGAGATGTGGCACAGATGAGCCTGATGACATTCAATGCTTGCCAGTTGTGCAATATAGTGCTTTCAACTGGTTTGAGTGTATCTCTCCTTACCAACATGATGCTCTTGCTCACCCTAGGAAAAATGAAATGAATATAATGGAGAGTGAGAAGCAGTACACCTTACCAACTGGGTTGAATATGAATCTGTTGTTCCAAAAAGGCATATCTGACTACTATAGTCTTCGAGGGCATGTACAGTAACTTGTAGGTATTTAGATTCAAAGTTTTGGGATGCTGAGTAGTACCACTATGAGCACAATCCTTGGATGGGGCACTACTTTTTAACAACTTCTCTCTTATTTTGTGTCATCAGTGTGCCTCAGCTTCATGGCATAGCTCTTTAGTGGGAAACACTGGGCATGTCTCAGCCACAAAGGTACATAGTTGGTTTGCCAATGTCTCTGTCACCCTATCGAAGATTATTAAGGTCCGATTGGTGTGCATGCACAGCTTTGCAAGGGCATGCCAATGGCATAACGAAAAGAGGAGTTGCAAAATCATCCCTCCGTGTGGAGCAGGAACAATGCCCTTGAACACTGGAATGGCGCACTATCAAAGATTACGGTTGGCCATCTCTTCATAGTAAAAACTGTCGTAAACCGTACTTGTAAGATATCCTCAAAATTGTGTGCACCCATCTTCTTCATCTCCAAGATATTGCTCGAGAATTGCCTATGACATATGTTCATTCCCCAAGGTCATCTGATTTGAGGTGTGGTTGTATCTCAGTCATGATAACCTGTATGACAAGCCTCTTAACATCAAAGAGGTATGCACATAGTCCCAGCTCCATGGCATAACAGCTCAATGCAACATCAAGTCTGAATGAATATTGCTCTGGACTGTTGAAGGCAGTGTTTCTATCCCATATTGAATGGTAAATTTCGCTTTATAAGCCTGGAACAATTATTAGTTAGACAAACAGAGATTATCATATGAAAGAGTGGCATGCAAGATTAAAAAATGTCATATGAAAATAGGATCTTGTACATAGTAGACATGGAGATATAAGATGCTACTCACTGCATAATGAGACTGACCATATATCAGCACCTACACTCACTTGAAAGCGGTGTGGGAACAATGAGATTTGTCATCAATGGACCAGTGCTTGATACCCAATATCAAAGTGTCAGTGGAGAAGAATACATGTCAGATAAATTCATCTGAGATGTAAGGGAATCCATTGACAATAGAACCCAGTGAGATCCAAGCATGGGCCATGAGCTGTTGCAAGAGGACTTGGATGTTGCCTGTAGTGGCAAAGTTTAAAATTCATTTGAACATTGTGATATTCTCTATTCAAAATGAGCTAATGGGCTTTGCATCAGCCAATGAACTCCCAGAAATGTTCAATGATGGACTCAGATGCAATAGAATAGTGTCATATCCCATTCCAACCCCTATTTGGTCACCTCCGTACATCTCCATATACCTCCAGCCAACTCCACTAAATTCCTCACACCTCCGAAGAACTCCCTCAGGAGTTTGTCTCCACCTTAGGAGTTCATCTCCACCTTAGGAGTTCATCTCCACCTGGAGTTCCCTTAGGAGTTCAACTCCGGAGTTTAGCCCCTATCCTGAAACCTCGGACATATACAGATCCATTGGACATCCATGGAGTTACATCTCCGGACCTGTACCTTTATTAATCTTCTTCAGTCTTAGTCTGCATTCCCTGTACTAGTCCATACAGCCTGTTCCGGCTGTGTTCCACCTCTGTCAGTCATTCCTATGTACATTGCCTTCGCGCAGTAGTTTCAGACCCAGACTTCCTCTGGGTCTCTACCGTATATATACTCCTGTACTTCTCTGTCGTACCTTTAGTCAGAAAATCAACTAAAGCCCTATTACTTCCAATCTCGCTCCTTCCCTATGATCTCCTCATCTCCTCCTTAAAATCCCTGACCCTTTGAAATATGAGGACCCGTGAGTCTGGCAATAAGTCCTGCGCCGATGTCCTCTCCCCCTCCGCTCCTTGGCCCCTCCGTCCTCCGACATCTCCGGACATCGCTACTAGTCAGTGACAAACGTCGGAGCCCCTATCTATCATCTCTGAACGGACTTCGTTCCATTATCCTCAGAGTTGGTGTACTACCTCTGGACTTCGTTCCATCAAACATCAAACCCTCTGGATCTCAGCCAGAGTTCAACAAGGAGAAATATAGTCTCTGACAGATAGGCAGTCCACTTGTAAATTTATAGAATGACCTGGAGACTATTAAATGTTAAATCATGTGAGGCAAATGAAAGGTGACCAACTTTCAAAACAATGGTCAACTGTCTAACTTGCTTGAGCACAGAGAGATGGCTCTATATCTTTGTAGCCTTGGATATTATATTGTTATAGATATTTTTAGGATTGGGATTTAATGGGAAACATGAGTTTTGATTAAGCATAGTACAACATACCCCCCTATTGTGATGTTCTGCAGCAAGACAATGTAGATTCAGAGTAAACATGACCTCATTGCATAGGTTGATTTGGCCTAGAAATCTTGTCAAGAAAGCACTCATAAAGCAGTCTTTCCTTACACTATGCAAATCACTGCTTCCACTTGTTGTTTGCTCTAACAGTTGTTGTAGTGGAGCTGGACAATGCAGCAGTCACCATCCCAAGTTGAACAGTGTGGAACCATGCTTCATCCTGAAAGCAGTGTGAAATTGTACAATTGGAAATAAACACAGCAAAGTGGAGGGCCAGAATGATGTGTTGCCAGCATGATCTTAACATTGTCCTCAGATTTCTCTGCTTCAATGGGGCACACAACTGTGTTATTGAGACTATCAATCTGAAGCTTGAACTTTAATGGAACTGAGTGTGACTGGATATTGCTGAAATGACCAAACCTGACTATTGTTCTATAGAGGCCTAGTGTTGGTGGGCGATGCTAATGACAATCAATAGTGGGATAGGATAATCCCCAAGAGGATCTAGAGGGTCTAGGAATATACAATAAAGAGTAAGACACAAGAGAACTAGACCAGAGAACTAGATACTAGCTAGATCGGCTACTTATACTATATAAATAGGGGCACAGACTGAGCAGTGCTAATTTATAGATACTATACTAGGATTCTGGTACTAGGGACTGAGTAACATGGGGTATAAGGCAGTGCAAGAGGTGGAATAGCTATTGGTGAATAGAGAGAGCTGTGCACCATGATATGCTCATCCAAGTGGTGTCTACCTACAGTATTGGATTAACCATGCATGCACCAATATTTAAGGAATAGCATGGGTACACCCATGGATTTCTACTATATTCTGATTAAAGTGACAGGTAAAGTGCCCAAAAATAGATTCTACTAGTACTACAGTGTACAATGACATAGTTTTCTAGTCATCCCCAAGTTCTTGCTTCCTATTCTTGTCAACTTCTGGGAGGGAGCTCACTGCAATCACATCCTCTGTCTTGACAAGGTTAAGCAAGCTCCAATGACCTATACATAGGAGTGCACAGGTTGAGTGGATTGACAACCAAGATTGCACATGAGACAACAGGAGACAACCATGACTAAAGAGCCTTTCAACATCAATTGAAGTGGCTATGAGGGTACAAGTGAGAAAGAAACATGAATATAACACATGAATCATGATTATACACCGGGAATGCTCAAGTACTCATGTGCCATGCAAGAGAGATGAAGATAAGAGCTACAATGTTCATACCACCATTTGAGGGCATTAGCATGGATAACCTTGCTGGAGAGGTATTAGTCATGCTCATTATTCATGCCCACAGTTGTCAGAGCCAAAAGAGCAGGCATTGCATCAACATGTTCCCCTGGGGAAATATCAGATATTACAAGTGCAAAGGTAAAACAACCCTTAAAGACTCACACTTAAGTGAAGGTTGCTAAGTTAACCTAACCTCTTTGCTGAGGATCCAAACTTGCATTTTCTACACTCCTTTCCTTGGATAATGGTATCTACCAGCTCTTGGTGCACCAATGCATACTCAAGAATGTCAAAGGTGGAGTTCCAGTGTGTCACTACATCCTGTGGCAACATTGTGAAATTTTCCTGTATCTTTTCGACAATCCACCACCATTCAGGAAGCAACTTTGTTATTGAGTTGATCACCTTGAACACCAATTTTTGAATCTTTCAAGTTGGAGTGTCAGCAAAGATATAGTCTTTATTGTGATGTGTACATACCTTCATGAGTGCTAACTGTGCTGGATGAAGTTCTCTTCATAGCTCTGCCCTTTCCTTAGTGCTCATTTGCTCCCACACATCAATCCAGCCTTTAAGATTATCACCTTCTGCCACCTTATCTTTGCCAGGTTCAGCATTTATCCTGCTCTCCTTGTCCTCAATTCCTTTACTTAACTCAGCAGGTTCTTTGGTGATCTTGCACTTCTCATCAGTCAAGTCTTCAAGCTCATCATCCACAAATGGGGATAGGTTGTAACTTGTATCCAAGTTCCTCATTAAGGAGTGCAACCAAAATTTTGACCTGTTTGCTACAATCAGAAAGTGCAACATATTCAGCCTCTGTAGAAGAGTAGGCAATGCACTGCTGTTGGAGCAACTGCCAGCTGAAGATGCAATTAGCTAGTTTAATAAACCAGCCAGTCTGAGAGTGATGGGTGTTAGGATTAGATGCCCAATTGGAGTTGGTGTAAGTGATTATGCTTGCCTTGGAATCTCCATCAAAGACCAAGGAGTAATAGCGAGTACCGAGTAGATATTTGCATATGTACAATGTCTTGTCTAGATATTTCTTAGAGGGCTTTGCAGCATGCCTTGATAGGGCTGTCACAGCATAAGCTATATCTGATCTGGTGCCTAGTGTGATGTAAAATAACAACCTGATCACTTGTTGGAAGCAAGATCGCAGTTCTGGGTTGACTGGCCCAGTGTAGTCAAGAGGGTAATACCCCTGAGGAAGGGGAGTGAAAGCGGATCTGGCATTCTGCATTTTGAATTACTCAAGTACCTTTCAAGGTAGGCACACTGATCAATTATGATCTTGCTGCCTGCTCGGCAGATTCTCATGTGTAGAAACTCCTTAATGGGACCTAGATCCCTGCATTCCCACTTGCGCATAAATGCGGCTTTTACCTCTGCTACTATAGCCCTGTCAGGGCCACAGAAGAGGGCATCGTCAACATACATGATGGCAACCACCATAGTGGTACCTTTCTTCCAGTATAGAAAGATTCCGGCATTGGACTTTAGATGTTCAAAGCCAAGGTCTTTCATGGACTTGTTTAGAATCTCCCACCAGGCTAATCCAGCTTGTTTAAGATTGTACAGGGCACATTATAGATGGAGCACTTTGTGCTCTTGCCCAGGGATTATGAAACCTTCAGTTTGTTTCATGTAGATTTTAGCCTATCATATAGGTAGGCACTTCTTACATCGAGTGTTTCAATGTGTCAGTTCTCTAAGGCTGCAAGTGCAAGCATAAGCCACACAGTCTCAAACCTTACAACTGGAGAGAAGATTTGGTTTAAATTGATTCCCTCTTGTTGAGAGAATCCTTTGGCAACTAATTGTGTATATTTGTGACCATCAGGTTTCTGATCAAAGATCCATTGGTTGGATATGACCTTATGCCATTTTGGGAGGTGAACCAGTTCAAAGACTTTATGCTCTTTGAGTATGTCTAGCTCACATCAACATGCAGCTTTCCATTCCTTTTGTTCTGCCAGAGGCAGTCTCTGTAGATCCTTTAAGGTCCATTTGCATAGAGGCTTAATGTCTGCAGTTACTAGCCCATATGAGATTGCCTTTGACATTAAAAATGCAGCCAATCCAGCTCCCCCTTCACAACTTAATCATTCAACTTCTGCTTCACTCTCAGAGTCAGGAGCATTGGCAGGGGTAGGAGGCACATTTGAGTTGGGAAAATTGTCAGGCATGTCAGGTGACAGAGGCACAGGTGGCCATTTTTAAGACAGTCTGGGTTCCTAAATAGAGTCAGGCCAGTGTAATTTGTGCTCGATCTCCTTCACTTACTCAACCAGATGTACATTATCCCCATACACATTGCTGGGCCTTTTGGGCATATGGGGGCAGGAGGAATCGCTGGCAGTGCCCCACATACTTTTTTAGATGCACATGGTGGAGGCAGTGCTAGGCAAGGCAAGAGTGTGCAAGAAAGGATAGGAAAAGATGGTACTTGAGGAGTGGGTCGACTGGGTTGATAGTTGTCATTGTCTGTAGAGGGCAGTGGTGATCCTTGTGAGGGTCCACACTCATCAGTGACATGTGGCACTGGTCATGCAGCAGGGCATATGTAAGATGATGCACAGCAGAGAAATTAAAATTGCATGAGTGGAATGGAATAGTACATTGTTGGGGGATCATATAAACAGGAAGTTTGATTCATTTCCTGGCATCACACCCAGATATACCATAAGTTTGGATTTAGGGGCCATTTTATTAGCCCACACATCATCTGGATTATGCATATAAGTGGCACATCTGAATGTGCTACATCCGGCTGCTGCTTGTGAAGCAACTCATAAGGTGTAACAGACGCTATATCTCGCAACCTTTATTCTCTCGTCTTTGCCTCTTATCACTTACCACATAGCTAAGTCTTAACAGATAACCCTTGCAACTCTTATCTTATCAAGTCACGTGATCCCTATCACGTCAGCAGTCACATGCCTAGTCACGTGATCAGTCACATGACCTTATCTCTTATC